>SMSR01009412.1:0-16214 GCA_019453355.1 Ceratina japonica | reverse complement strand
TGAGTGTGAAACTCGTACCCTCTAGTCAAGAGATTTAGTACATACATTTTAATCGCCACCAACTTTGCGTGAGGTAGTTTTAAAAACCGGAGTAAATTATATCTTCTACATTCTTTATTCATAAATGTATATGTATTAAAGAAAAATAAAATGTTTCGGATGATTTAATTAATTGTTAGCAATAAAGGGTAAAATATGATATATATTTTAATATCAACGTCAAACTAATCGATACTTCCTAGAGACTAAACTTAAACCATGCGAAGATGTGCGGTTTAGTAATCAACTGGCAAGAGGAAGTGACTATGNCTGTAGGTATACGATGACTAAGCTTTTTCGTGCCAAGGACGAATCCTTTCGAATTGTTCCTGAGACGGTCGAAAGACTAAAGAGAACAGATAAAATCTGAGGACATCGGTCAATGGTGCGATCTTCTTGCTGCTTCTGTTCCACGTTAATTCTCATGGTTGCCAATGCTATAACCTTGGAATCTGCCCACGAATTCGAATGCCTTGGGTGGTTTCACGATTCTCGTGCTTGTAAGACGTTACAAGACCATGAACAGTCATACCATATCAAGGAGAACAATGACTGTGCATGGAAGATGTCAGACTTTTATTTAATTAATCAATGTCTAAAAATATCATACGAACTACAAGTTCTTCAAAATTTCTTTGTGTCCAACTCGTCTGACTAACCATCTATCTTACTCATATTCTCTACAATTGTATTCGTGGTTTTGAAACATTCCTCTCACCAACAATGAGGTAATCTTAAAAAGCACTTAACCTCAGCGAGGGCATTTACCTCTATTTAGTACTACAATAATCACAGTGACTTCATATTCTTTTATTTTTTCAAACACGGCAGTTTTATAATGTTCAATTTGTAACTACAGCGTGCATTACTAATTCGATGATGGAGATCAAAGTCGTGTAAGGTGGAAAGCGTGATTAGGAGGGTAATTAGGCAGGCGGCTTTAATGAGTGTGAAACTCGTACCCTCTAGTCAAGAGATTTAGTACATACATTTCAATCGCCACCAACTTTGCGTGAGGTAGTTTTAAAAACCGGAGTAAATTATATCTTCTACATTCTTTATTCATAAATGTATATGTTTCGGATGATTTAATTAATTGTTAGCAATAAAGGGTAAAATATGATATATATTTTAATATCAACGTCAAACTAGTCGATACTTCCTAGAGACTAAACTTAAACCATGTGAAGATGTTCGGTTTAGTAATCAACTGGCAAGAGGAAGTGACTATGTATGTATGTATGTACTCGCCTAAGAGGTTAATGAGCCAGATGTTTAGCGATGAACTCGGCGAAAGTTTGAGATTCTTTCCGAGTGTTCTACTTCCCCAACTCCTGCTATAAACTTGGTTCTTACCGAGGGCGAGCAACTTGACAGCAATTGATGCTTGCCGTATTGTTGTTTCATGTATAGTGACTCGAAGTCAATCTTGGACACTTTTCAAAATCGAATAACCCTTTCAAAATCGTCTCTCACATACTCACATAAATATAAAGACTGCTCTTTCGTTCATTTTTTTTTCTCTCAATCGTCTGACTTCAAGTTTCCTATTTGGGTGCGCGGTCAATTCTCAGCTTCTGACTTACAACTTACAATTAGAGCATATGCTCTAAGGCTTCTGATTCGAAATTATTTCAAGAATGAATTTTTCCGAAAGGCAAAACATATACACATACAAATTTGCAAAAGTAATATGTGTTTGACTAATTTGATAACCTTCCAAATAGGAAAACCATTGAAAATACTCTGATAATGTTAAATTGAAATGTCGACAATTCCATAACCAATACAGACCTTCTTCCTTGATCTCCGATCAAAGCGGAATGAAAAAAGGAAAAACATCAGTGCGGGTAGGTTATGGAAAAATTCATAATTTTTATATCGTGAACGTTTATCTCTTTATTTAAATCTGACGTATCTTCGGCGATTGTTATAGAAAGAGATACATATGTCAGAAGTAATTGCGGATCTGGCGATCCGATTTCAGTCGTCAATAAGCGTTGTTTGAAATAACGTTTTCTCAGTTGATTCTGGATCTCCTTCGGTTGTCTCCGATATTGCATGTCTTTCTAGTAAGTTATAAAATCTTATCGTTTGTCAACGGAAATTTGAATTGGCGGATATAGCGTTCAGTTTTACGCAACACAATAATATTTGCTACTATTTGCATAACTAGTAAATCAGCAGGATATATAGGATAAAGATGAACAATATACAGTGACTTCCATTAATATCCGGACATACTTCAAAACGGAATAAGTTCTTTAATATGGAGCCAACTAACTTAATCTTTTTTGTGCTTTTAAAAGGTTTAGTTTACTATATAATGTGTAACAAACAATTAAAATAAATTAATATTCGTCAAAATATCGAAGAAAAAAGAAAAGATCATGATGTTAAACTTTTTTGTTAGTGGTTCTAACAAAAATTTGAAACATCCCGTTTGTAGATCCAAAAGTGTTATATGAATGTATAAAGTTTCATAAAAATTCATGAAACCATAAAAGTGTTAGACATATCGATACATGTAAAAATGCTTCAATTTATCCCAGTCGTAGATTGAAAGTCGTGGAGAACCGCGATTTTTTAAATTTCTAATCGCTTCTAGCGCATAGCAATATTGATCGATTTTGTGAAACTTTGTACATGCATATAACTTACTTAGATCTGCAAACGAGACACTTCCAATTTTTATTCCAGACACTGATAAACAAGTTAAAAACCATGTCCTTTACTATTTTCATCGCGATTTCAATGAATACCAAGTTTTTTAAATTTTTTGTTACACATTCTATAATAAATTAAGCTATCTAAAATTCCACAGAAGATAATGTTCTTTAATCCAATACTAAAAATCTTATACCGTTTCAAAATGTGTCCGAATATTAATGGAAGTCACTGTATATCTTGCGCGAAAGAGATCTCCTTCTATTTTTATAACGTTTTGAATAATATTAATTATATTACTCTGTCTAAATTGCTCGAACGACTTCGTAATATCAGACAGCGATAATACAAACTGTCTGCTGTTATATCGACAATAATAATAACATTAATTACTGGATTAAAATTGTGTAATTTATTTAGCATTTCAGATTATCTCTCATTGCGTTGGATGTTCATTAACCGATGTTGTTATGTCAATTGCATCCCCTCTTCCCGGAATCGTACCAGCGTACACACTACTTATGATTAGATCCAAAGAAAAACGACTATGCGAATAGCAGTACAAAGTACATAATAAGCAAAACTAGATGTTGAATCAGAATTCGTTTTAATGTCGAGTATGCTCTATCGGGCGATCTTCCTGCTGTGCTTAATCGCGGCTGCCAGATCCGAAGATGCTCGATCGCCGAAAATAATAATTGTTGGTGCCGGGGCGTCTGGAATTGCCGCGGCTTCGAAGTTGCTCGAAAACGGTTTCAACGATCTCCTGATCTTAGAAGCTGAGAATCGAGTCGGTGGTCGAATCTACACAACCAAATTCGGTGAGTCTTCGCTTTCCGATTTGAAAGACAACGTTCACCAAACGTGTATATACTCGCAGACGATTACATGATCGACTTGGGCGCGCAATGGATCCACGGAGAAAGGGGAAACGTGGCGTACGAATTGGCGAGTCCGCTGAATCTCACGGATCACTCGATACCGGCATTGAACCAGCACTATAGAAAGTACACGTTTTCGGGAGAACTGATCGACGATGCGACCGCGTCTAACATCACAAATGCTTACCTCCAACCCCTTGAAAGCAGTGAATTTGTGACGTCCGAAGAATGCCAAAAATCTGTCGGCGATTGTGTCACATACAAGTACGGTCCTCGTGTTCTCGCGCTGCTGCTTCAAAAATGTGCTCAGGACGAATTCAAATAAACGTATCGTAGATTTCTTTCGAAACTTTCGCGTTGAAAACAATATTCGATAAATCGGTGAAATGAGAAATGGTAATGTAGCGAATGAACGAATTATAACATTTTTAATAATCCTCAAAACGACCTGTTATTCTTGGACGAATGCCTCAACGAGAGTCAGTTTATTTCCATAAGATAATTGTAAAGTACAACGTTTCGGCTCATTTGTAAGCCCTTATCAAGTGTTCATCTACAACGATTAAAAATAATCAGAAACGGGACACTCTCGCCAAAGGTTTAACAGAATCAAACATTTTATAACGTCCAGTTAAGACTCACATTATAAAAGGTCAAAAACACAAATATTTCCCGAATATTTCGGGAATGATCGGAATCGAAATATTCGAGACTATGAAGTTTGTGTTTTTGACCTTTTATAATGTGAGTCTTAACTGGATGTTATAAAATGTTTGATTCTGTTAAACAGTTTCTGTTTCTGACTATTTTTAATCGTTGTAGATTAACACTTGATAAGGGCTTACAAATGAGCCGAAACATTGTACTTTACAATTATCTTATGGAAATAATTCGTCCAAGAATAATAGGTCGTTTTGAGAATTATTAAAAATTCTATCATTGGACGTTAAAATTCAAATACAGAATTATAACATTGTTATCTTTCCGTCCTGAATCCATACCTGAAGTGACGTATTATCGTCCATGATGCCACTGACAGTTACCATGTAAAATAATTTGCATTAGGATGAAAGAATATTTCAAAACAATACCGGAATTGAACGAAACGATGCAGGAACGGTTTCTGTGGCATTACAGTCTCGTAGAGACTAGTTACGACCCTGCCGATACGTGGTTCGATATTACGATGAGCAACTTTTTAGAGTACCAAGGGTGCGAAGGAGATCCAGCTATGAATTGGAGGGAACGAGGATACAGCACCATTCTCGATATACTAATGGTTCGTACACGATGGCACGTTTTATTCTTGAGTCATAATTGAAAATTGTAATAGAAAAAAATTCCAAATCCGGAGGAAGAGTTACCTGTGCTAAATAAGACTATACTTAATGTGGAAGTAATGAAAGTCGATTATTCGAACGAAGATGGTCCGGTGAAAGTAACCACGAATGATGGGAAAGAGTACACGGCCGATCACGTGATCATGACACCTTCTTTAGGGGTGCTTAAAGCGCAATACGAAACTATGTTTAATCCTCCGTTATCGGAAAACAAAATAAAAAATATTAAGGTACACTTTACCTTCACTACTGTTAAGCTAGGTAATAAATTTTTTCTTTTATCTTAGGCATTGGGATTTGGAAACGCCTGTAAAATTTTTTTGGCGTTCAACGATACTTGGTTCAACCCGGAGGGGTTGAAAAACGGAGGTCATGATATTTTGTGGAGCAGCGAAGATAAAGCGAGACTGGAGCGCGACGTGAGAATCGAAAGTTAAACTATGAACGAGAATGTGTTACGCGTCTTTATTATTTTTTTTAGCCAAAAACTAAATGGATGCCTTATACATTAGGATTTTATTTCGTCGAGCACAAACCTCATTTAATGTATATGTGGATTTCCGGCAAAGGTGCGCAGCTGATAGAAGACGTCACGGACGTCGAAGTTCTTGATCAAGTCTCACAAATGTTATACAAGGTCCTCTCGAAGCATTATAATGTCGCCGTGCCAAAAGCGATGATACGGTAGCATTCTTTTGTTCAATTGCGCGGTTCCAATTCAATCTGTCTATACAATTTTTATTTTTAGAAGTAAATGGCCTAAGAATAAACATTTCCGAGGTGCATACAGCTACCGAAGTTTGAAAACAGCGAGGACGAATAGCAGCGCGATTCAATTATCCGAGCCAATCATAAAAAATGGAAAACCGGTAGATTATTATGGAAATAGCTAAAAACAACGTCGTTCAATACATCTCTGTCTTCCAGGTGGTATTATTCGGAGGTGAAGCTACTCATGAACACTATTTTTCTACGGTACATGGTGCGATTGGTGCGGGATGGAGGGAAGCTGAGAGATTAATCAATCTTCATAAGAAAGGAAATGATTCAGCTTAAAATTGTATAATAGATCTTATTTCAATCAATTTTGATGTCATTGGATGCATAACAAGAAACATGGAATGACCATGGCAAATATGCAACAAAAAATTAGATAAAATAAAGAGATTTCTATTCCCTCCAAATCCTAAATGTGCATTCACATACTAGAATTTTAGATAGTAAGTATTGGTATTGTTTTTAATTAAAATTTAACAGTGTCATTCGGAATTATAATAAATTTTCAATGTGAATATACAGATTGTTAATAAATTAAAGTTTAAAACATTTTTTGTTCTCGATAACTATAGTTATAAGTATATAATAAGCTACTTATAAGTATATAGTCATGTAAATAGCAATGCAGTTATGTTTACCAGTGTTTATCGCAATCACATGCGTACAACGCAACGGTCGATATAATTACTACTGAATCGTGTAAGTCTGTGTTTTATTATACATATGCGCTTCAAGGGTCAACCCAATCGAATCGCATGTTGCGCGCATATGAACGCGACCTGAAACGTTGAACTGTATACATCTCATATCTCTTGCAGTACGTGTAAACATGCGCAGTTTTAAGCCTAATAAATATTTGCATAAGAGATACTTTAATTTATGGTCCAGATTATCAAGCAAGTATATGATTTAGTATAATTCCCATGAAGAATCCTGTGATTTAGTCACGTCTCGATAATCGCGTACTAAAGTCGAAAATCTCTGATTTTTACCGATTTCTAAAATTTCGCTCATCCTACAATTCTAAACGTTACCGGAGCCAACATGAAAGCTTATGATTGGAGAAAGAGCACGGGCAAATCGAATACTCGACTTTCACCGGTCGCTGGGACCCTTCCCCTGGTTACACCGTTGAAGAATATCGTCCATTTTTCCGCCGTCGATCGTGCGAATGTTTTGCATTTTTCCAGCCGACAGGGACGCGAGCGGGCGGCGCGAAATAAACGCGGAATAGGTGGCTGGCAAAGTGCTAGGGGATGCGTGAAAAATATTCAGAAACGAAGGCAAATCGATTTCTAGAAATATACACAAGAATACACAAATCCATTCCCAGCCCGAGGACGGAGCGACGCGACGCGACGCTACATATGTCTGGTCTTTGCAACGAGGAATTGCCCCGAGCCCCAGGAAGCGATCGGTTCTATGAAACGAGAGAGACTTCCTCCCGCTTTGAGAATGAGCAAGACCGAAATATGGAGAAAGGGCTCGATGAGAAACGACGTTCCTCTGGATCGCGAAAGATCGATCGCATCGTCGATAAGTTTTCTAGCGAAAAATCAAATTTCCAGCGAAGTTCGCGCATGCACGTCTTTGGCACCGTCTACGCTGAAGATCGATTTCGTTTCAATTGCTGACAAGAGACATTGCTGAAAAAAGTAAAACTGCACGGGGACTTCGAAGATAAAATTGGTTCAAACGGCTGTTCAGAATCAAATGGATTTATTTATGTACGTGTATTTCGGCTATCGACCCACACAGCATCTCCTACACTTTTTTTTGGAAAGTGCGATTATTTGTTGAATAAAATGGAGTTCATTTTGGATTTCATTTCGTCATACAGCACGGTTAGTTTATAATATGCATAAGGTGTAGTATTATTTGGTAGAGAAATGAATGATACTTGAGGTCCGTTGCTTGCGTGTTTCACCCTAAATTAGGTAACATAAATCACAATGAACGGGATCCACCAGGCTCGACATCTACCCGTGTACATTGATGGGAGCAGTTGCTAATTGAAAAGCCCGGTATAATTTATTAGCGACTAAAAGAGGACTCGTAGTCATTCGATCGAATCAAGTATAAGTAACACCAGCGTAGATTAATGTGCCTCCTAATAATCCACGTAAATATGTTTCGATTATTGAATCACTGAATCCCAATTACACGCCGTTCAAGCTCCCAATGCATCTATTAACTGACGTCTTAATCTCAATTAGCCTGCATCTCCATTAATCGACGTAATCTGACATAGTTCAGAAACAGTCCGAGCAAGTCTCGGCAAAGCCGTGCACGCCCTAAATCCACCCTCGATAACGTTCGACTGCACGATTTCCCTGTCCGACGTTGTCCTCGAAGTAACTCCGAAACAGCTTCGCTAAGCCACGATACCTCCGAACAGATCCAACGAAATCCCATACATTAACTACGCTCGTAACAAAACATCAAAAGATTACAGTAGAAAGGAACGGTTCCGAATGAATGATTTACTGAGACAACAATGAAACGGTTCGTGTTTTAGTTTGAGAAAATCGTGAGAAAATACGAACAATTTCGAAGCAAGTTTCAGCAATAATTATTATACAGGTATTTCGAAGCAAGTTTCAGCAATAATTATTATACAGGGTATTGCGGCAAGGATTATAATTCAATGTGTCCATTTAATATTGGGAAACCTGAGATCAGTTCCTGAATTGGTGCGTAATACAAAAGCCTTTTGTTACTACTTTCGAAATCCTTCTCACAAAGACTTCAAAGATATAGAACACGCTTTATACGTCTCTCACACAATTAAAACCTAACGATTTTCAACTTCAATATCTACTACCCACATCCCGCTTCGGTCCTTTACCCACTCGTTCACCCATAGGTCTATATTACTCCAGAAACAATCACTAACGAATCCGTCTATTATTTTCTCCTGTCTACCTTCACTAACGAGCACTACTAGACTCGCAAAGAGAGATCAAAAGCAATCCACGCAGAAATAGAGAGAACGCTACCAAAAGCTACATGTTGCGCGAAATTCTGTTCTATGAGCGCATGACATTACGAACGCGTCTTTTTCCTTTGTTTTTCTTACAGTTTACACGAATACGAGAATCTTTAACACCGGACGAAGGGCGACCGGAGTAAAAGAAGTCGACGGATCGGTGTACGTGTCGCGCGTTCCCGGGATTCCCGGGAAAAGCTTGAAATTCATAATGGAGCAGGCACGCCGTGAAAAGAAAGCGTTCGGATTCCCACGCGACAGAATTCTCGCGTGATTCCTCGAGCGGAATTCCAGCGTGTCGGCGTCGGCCAGCCGGAATTGCGACATCCGCGATTGGCAGCCGTCCACCTGCTCGCTCTTCGATCCATCGATAGATCGCCGCCGCGTCGCGCCGGAAACCTTTTCGATCGGTCGGTGGACATTGGTACTCTCCGGCTCCGACCATCGTGCGGAATCCGGCTCGCTTGCTCGCTGGTGACACAATCGACTCGTTTACCGGTCGATTCTACGCGCGCGACCGCTCTCTCTTTCATTCTGTCTTTAAACACCAGTCTCGAGCTGCTCGAAAATCGATGGCTAATTACAACAGATTAACCCTTGTACATTGCACGTGCTCGGACGTGCGTTGCATCCCGTTGGTTTCACACACAATTCATTATATTTAACAATTTACAATACTAATTCTAAGGGATTTATTTGACGAGCCGAAGTTACGCCGTAAATAATCAATGTGAATCAAGAACCTTAATCGAGGACAGTTCAGATTGAATATATAACACGTAGTTATATTTAAACCATGCTCTCGCGAACCTTCATCAAACAGAATTGAATTATTGAGTTGTCCCGTTAAAATATTTGTAAACAAACGTCGCAATATATAAAATGAAGGATAAACAAATCTGAACGAATCGTGGAAGAATATTTGAATATACTACAATACCTCGTTAAGCGAAAATCAAAGATACATATATTGCATTCGGTGATCTCGTTACCGAAAATGAATTTTAAAGTGGGTAAAAATCAACGGTTATACTCGAGACACGGAATGAGCTCGGAAGCGTAGGCAGAGGGAGAGAAGCTGGAAGGAGGTGGAAAATCAATTCCTGGAGAGTCTGGACCGCAGCTTGCTCGATAATTCGTGCGAACACCCTCAACGCTTACACCTCGTTTGACACAAGAGAACCTACCTTAGGTGTCGACCGTCAAAGTCGTCGATGTGATAGACCCTTGAAGGCCCTCCAACAACTATCGACATGAATAGATTCCGGTGTTAATAACGCGATGAGATTTTATCAAGAATTTCACAGATACATACATAACTAACTACCTGTCTCGAATAATACCAGTGCAGCGTGTCTGACTCCACATGGCATATTCTACTTTGAGATAATCGAACTACGCGATCAGTAAATAAAATAGTTGTATGAATTTTTTAAAGCGTAACTTGTAGTCCACAATTTTTAGATTAAAAAAATAATAAAAATGTCTCGGAGGCAACGAAATACAGTATAGTTTTTTATGATCATATACATACATAATGAAACATCTTGATTATTTGTATCATGCAATTCATTTTCAAATTATAATTTTACGTTTACGTGGTAATTGAAGTCAATGTGATTGCGTATGTGCGTTCCAACGTTTTAAGGTCTATCTACACTGTACGTACGTCGTACGATACGACAACGACACGTGCGTTTTCTAGCCCGTACATCAATAACAATTGCTGTAGTCTTTAGACAGGGTAGAGGGAAAAGCGTGTAAAAGCAGGGCGCCTCAGAGGCCCACGTTTGACACGATTCCGAATTATAAGAATTGATAATAAGAACCATTGATGAGTGTTGGATTTTACTAAACAAAAATAAATCGCTGTGTTTGAGAGACACTTCATCTTGTCTCCATTGAGTCTTTGTTAGTTTTAGTCAATGGGCGTTCGGCCTTATCTGGACCCTAAACGGTCGGATCAAAAACACATGGCCCGTCACGGGGCATTATGTGTTCCTAACTTTTTCGTTGCGCAGTTTTCTTTCAGTTAGTCTCGTTCAGAGAGCTAAAGAGTAACGACGTCCTTCCAAGTCAATAATAAAAGTTTTATAAAATTTAACTTGAGATTTATTCTGTAAACCCCATAATACCAATAATGAGATTAAATCTAAACGTACACATATCGTAATTTTTATGAAGTGAAATAAGTTAATTATCAATTCTTATAATTCGGAATCGTGTCAGACATGGGCTTCTGAGGCGCATTGCTTTTACACGCTTTTCCCTCAGCAATTGTTATCAGCCGTACGTCATACGATGTACGCAGAACGTACGTGTGGTTGTTGTGTCGTACGACGTATGTATAGCATAGATAGACCTTTAATCGAAACCGTCGCGTCGACGCCAGACGATATAGAAAGAACTGATTTCGAACGGCGTTAAACGTTCGACAGGCCATTCAATAAATTCGGGGAAACTTTTAATGAAGTTAGGGATAGTTGGCCAGCGGCTTCCGCCCGACAGAGTACAGCTTCCTGTATAGTTCGGGAGTGGTATTACTCCGCTGTCGTCGCGCGGTTCGCATTCAACGGTGGATACTGCTGGATGGGACTATTCGCATTCGAAGCTTTTTTCTTTCATCGAGCAACTTGACTTTGAAAGATGCCGGAATGGCTTCGAGGCAGAAACTTAGAAGCCACGTATTTTTTCTTCGCCTTTTCATCTGTCTACAATGAGAGAAAAGTTTCGAAAACGGCGGTTGTAACAGTCGAACGAGAGATTTCAGTTATCTCAGTTTTTATTCGTCCTTCCCCCCTTTCTCTCCCTTTTAAGCTTTGTACGATATACGACAGCACTGGTTCACGTGCTGGTATTTCCAAATTCTTACAAAAATTGAACTGTTTTTCAAGTATACTCTAAATCACTAATAATACACTGCCAGGTTTGATTAGAAGTTAGCCAGGGAAAAATTGGATTGGGCGCGCCGGTAATCGTTTTAGACGTGTTTCGTTTAAAAGGCGAGCTACTCACGGCGGAACCAGACAGAGGGCGAAGAGAGTAGTGAAATAGAGGGTGGCTACTCGAATTCTCGAGCAAAGACGTTTACGTCGAATGAGTTAAGTTGCGAATAAGGGTGGCTTTAAGTTCCTCCCGCAAGGAACGGGTCTAAAGTGCTTGTAGCTCCGACAGAGCGGAATCGATTTCTTGATAGACGTGCGCACTGATTCACGGATGTAACGCCGCCGTGGCACTCGAGTTCGACATCGGCGAGAAGACGACGCGACGCGACGCGAGATGAGCACGTTATCACTTTAATCGTCATTGTCGCTAATGAAATTCATTAAAATTCCGCTGGCACCAAGGTTGAGAGAACGTTATCAACGGCTATCAAGAATCGGTAAAGGAAGGTTTCCGTGAGACTTGAGCACGTTTAACCCTGAGGTGCAAGTGCTGGTTTGAAACTTTTTGACGATGCTTATAAATTAAATCTATATTACTTCGGAACATCAATTATAAAACAGAAATGAATCATACATCTCTTACAAAATCTAGTAGTGAAAAGTATAAACTAAATTCCGAATATTATCGATTGAAGTAATCTAACGCCAGTGAATGATAGTATCTGCTAACTTTCCATTATTAAAAGAAGAAGCGAGAAGACACGAAACGAGCTATGTATGAAAGACTTATCCGGTCGCGTTTCGAAACGCACAGCGCGACGCGGTGGCGCAAAAAGGATTTTGAGAAAACAATAAGCTGCTCCCGTTTCTCTGGTACTTTTGATTAATCAGGGCTGGTAACGATGCGCCGCGAAGAAAGGGATCGTGGAATCAGCCGATAGACGCGCCCGTGTTCATTGAACCGCGTTGCATGCTTAATTAGTCAACGCGATACTAATTGGACACGCATTACATCGAATCTCTTTTTAGCCTTAGGACAGATTTTAGATAGTACATACATACAATGGAATCCATAAATATCCATTCACAGTTTCAAAGTTGAATAACTCTCTTAATATTGAACTTAACAAATTAATTTTTACTTAGATGTTAAAGGGATTAGTTCACTATACAGGGTGTTAAAAAAAAAGCATTCAATATTTATATGGTATACATATAGGGCACACTGTACTGAATAAAAAAGCTTTAGTAAACATAGGTCCAAAGGTCAACAGTTTCTGAGATATAAACATTTTTGTTTGAAAAATATTATTAATATTATTAATAATTTATTAATAAGTCTATTAATATTATTAAATATTTTTAATATTATTGATATTAAAATAATATTAAAATAATAATATTTTTTGAAATAATATTAAAATAATTGAAATTTTGTTTGAAGGACTACGTAACCAAATCCACCATGCTTGTCAAATAATTTGACAGAAATGTGGGATTTCAATTATTTTAATATTATTTTAATAAAAAATTATTATTTTAATATCATAATAGTAAAAATATTTAATAATATTAATAACATTAATAAATTTAATAATAAATTATTGATAATATTAATAATATTTTTTAAACAAAAATGTTTACATCTCAAAAACGGTTGACCTTTGGACCTATGTTTACTAAAGCTTCTATATTTAGTACAGTGTGCCCTATATACCATATAAATATTGAATGCTTTTTTTTGAACACCCTGTATAATGTGTGTATTAAAATCTGTATTGCTTTCGCTTTCAGGGTTACAATATTATAAAAATAATATTATAAAAATAATATTGTACATGTTCATTGTACGCCATATCAGAAGTTAAAGAATTTAATTACTTATAAGCCTTATTCACTTACCCATATGTTTTATTGATATTTTTCAACATTTTAATAACAAATTAATAGTACATTTCTCATTCCATTATTGAGAACAATTTCTCAATCAAGTATCAGTATTAAATTGATATCAGCGGAATAACACTCCACGTATAGCTTGTAACATTTTCTATCCGGGGTAATATTTTCAATCCCAGCGCAGTGAGGCATTTCCTGCATACCCGAGTCACAAATCGCTTCCACACTATCACCATCAGACAGAATTCTCATGGCCGTCGCCATAAATCGAGGGGTAATTTGTCCGAGCTGGTCACGCTCTTCCGTCCCTCGTGTCTCGTAATCGTTCGCGGGCAGCTTTCATTTATGCCCGTCTCTCAACCTCTTGCCCTGTCCTACCCTCTTTGAAATTCGTACGATCCGTACAGCGTCCAGGAACGAAGCTAAGGGAGCGGAGCCGAGGCCCCAGCCATCTGGCTACCTTCGCCGGCTACTATTATTGAAACTTTCTGACAACGCACTTCAGGACCCCTTCGCTGCTTCAATTGCCGCTTTCGGAGCATGCCAACTTTCCTATTATAATTTTATTGGCCACTGTTATTGCTGTTAAGGACCTATACGCTGCCTGAACCTGCTGCTATACGCGGTGGTGGTTGGCGTTTTTGAGACTGTTCATGGGCTCAGAGAACGATAAAAAAATATGCGTCTGGAGAAAGTCTTATACTTTTGTTGTCTCCTATGTCACCTAACGGGAATACACTATTGATATTTGATTCCTTTGGGCTTTTCTACCTTATTCCTACTCTCATATTAGTATTACTTGTTCCACGAGTTTTGAAAACATTTTTCAGGGTTCATATGATGAATTAATAAGAGAACTTTTTATTCGGATTGAAAAGAGTTTTTACCTCTGGGAAAGTCGGCGATCTACTTTCACCAGGATTTCAGGATATGATTCAGAAGCACAATCGTTCTTGTATGAAATTTTTCAGCAAATTCTCCACTTTATCGCGTACGTATTTAAAATACGTGACATAAATCCTTTTTTTTAATGATATTATAGAATCATTATTTGACATTTCGTATGATTTCAATNCCACTTTATCGCGTACGTATTTAAAATACGTGACATAAATCCTTTTTTTTTAATGATATTATAGAATCATTATTTGACATTTCGTATGATTTCAAGCAATTTTGACTGAACTATAATATAAGAAGCACTCGAATGATTTCCAACCATTGTAATTTAATTAGTACCTAAAGCGGGTGATCTTTTTAACTCCCAACGGTGTTTAGCAACGTGTTTACCGAGCGATTTTCCGAAACGTAAGTTAGAGATGAAAGGCGAAGTTTCTCCGCTTATTCAGGTTTGCATATCTCGCGCAGATCGAGGCGGTGCGACGCAGTGACAAGTCTTTGTTTACCGGTGACGATGTACACGCCGACTATTTCTACATGTATCCGTAGACGTCGCTGAGTGCCGTAGTAGCACGTCGATTACTCATCTCTTGCCGTTTTGTATCTTCGCCGTGCACGCTTTTACGGGCCGCATTTGCATACTTTGTCCACGATGTATCCTTGTCTCCGCCGGTTTTAAACCTCTTTCCGGCATTTGTCTGTCGGGCAGGAACAGGTTGCTTCGGGTATCCATCGTGAACGATTCCCGCTTCCTCTCAGCGAGGCCATTTATTCCTTTTAATAAAACTATACTTCATTCCCGATAAATAATTGATGAGCCCGAATTTTTTTTCGCCTCCGTTTTATTTCTTATGTATGCGATGAGCGTGTCCGCCTCGATCGTACAGATTGAATCGTCGATATAAGAACACGATTAAGGATCTTCGGGCTATAAATTAAAAGTAAATGTGCTCCAATAGTTACTTTCCACTCTAATATAATATTCAATACTGTATTCCACTTTCTATTTCACACAAAATCCGACTGAATGATTTAGCGATTAATAAGAATTGTGCTCGAGAATCATGCATGTATAATTTTCTGAGCATCGCACGTATACAAATTAAAAACAGATAAAAAGATGTATCTTTTCCGTATATCCACAGATTAAAAAGAAAGCTGATTTAATTAAAAAAAGGCGCCTCTTTCCGAAACAGAAAGTTCCTCTCGTTCAAAATTGTCGTAAATGCATTCAGAGGTAGCTAGTTTCACGGAATTCAAGCGGCGACTTTGTTGTCTTGCAACAAGCAACCGCACCGTACTTTGCGAAACCGTTTCGCAAGCTAGACTTCCTCGTTTCGGTGCGGGATGATTCAAATTTAATTAGACTTTCGTTTAACTGTAATTGTAATTGGTGTCGGCGATGGTCGTGGCACTTCCTTGCCCGATTGTGTATTATGCACGCGCGTTGCATCCATTCCATGACAGGCGTCTTGCTTGCAATCCCGTTGCGTCGAGTGCGCTCACTGCGATTGTGCTTATACGTCGCTGTTGCGGGATTCAGGTGAACGTTCAGATATTCCGCTAAATAGTCCTACGCGTTCGTATCGAGTCAGTTGCACATCAGCTTTAACTAATGAGATAATCAGATAATATCAAATAGTAAAACAAATACTTTAATATATGTTATGTTTATTAATAGTGTGTTTCTATTTATAAATTAAATAGATAATTACGATTGACTATGTGAATACAATTTTATTGTTGATAAACGACATATCCCGAGTCGAAAATTTAATTTTAATTTGGATCTTCTAAACCTAAGTGTACCCCAGTTTAGGTCTATTAGATCTAAAAA
>SMSR01009408.1:70680-95478 GCA_019453355.1 Ceratina japonica | reverse complement strand
GTCGAGAATTATTCGCCGGTATCCCCGTTGCAACGTCGCCGCGGAAACGGAAAACTCGTTGAACGAGATTTTCCGATCGAGCGTAATTTCTCGATAGGCGCGGCGGTGTCACGCGAAATTGCTCGCTTCCTGGCCACGCGCAATTACGCGCGGCACGGTTTCAACTAACCTCGGGAAATCTCCTCCGTGAGAAAGAAAAACCGTGTCTCCGGTCCCCGTCTCCCGTTGTTTCGCGTTCCCGCGGTGATTATCGATAATTACGTAACCGCGAAGCAAAGGCGGCGGCAGGTTCGGCTCGAAATTCCGTTATAAAAGTTCAGCCAGAACAAACACGAGCCGGTGGCCGAGTCCGAGGGAAGGAGGAACGGAGAGAGAAAGGAGTCGGTCGCATTTGCAAGTAGATTATCGTTCCGAGAAGAGAGACCGGGACTTCCTTCTGGCCCGAAAACAACCGGGCGAACGTCTTTTGCCGCTGACGTTTGACAAATAAGAAACGGGGTCCAGCCGTATCATTACCCATCCTTCGCGGTGGATTCGTCCCTTGGCCGGAGAGAAGCCGGGGCATCCTCAAAAACTCTTTCGGCGATCTAATAACGTCGAGGACGCGCCGCCTCATTAGTCAAGTCCGAGGGCTCCGTTCCCTTCTCGCTCCCTCGTGCGTCGGTCCGTACCTCCCTCTCTTTCTTTCCCTATTACAAACCCTCGCGTAACCGGTACCATGCCGCCGCCGCCGCCGCTACAACCTGTGTATACCGTATACCTCACGTCGCACGAGCCTTATTCCCTTTTCTCTCTGCTCTCGTTTCGTTCTCTCTCATCATCGCGTCGTCGCTTCGGTGCAACTGCGCCAGATTCCAGATGGCTCGTGCTCCGAAGTCGCGAAAGGATCTCCGAGATTCCGAATGCATAAATCTTCGCGGAGTTTCGCTAATTCGAATCTCCTAAACGCGTCGCGCGGAAGTGTTCGGGCTCCGAGTCGATCGCACGTTTCAATCGTGACGGCGACGATGGAAAAAACGAAACGGGCGACAGTGGGAAGAGGAAGAGCAGGGGAATGAAACGACGCGTAATCCGTAATCATAATTCAAGCTGGCTACGTCGTAACCGATGACTGCTGGTCGACGGACCGGTCGCGGTCGGTCCGTCACGTCTACTCGTCCATCTCCTGAAATCGCGGTTCAACGCCGGAATTTTATGTAAAATCCGATGCGGCTGTTAGTTTATGCGGCCGGCATACATTGGCGGCGGTCCCACGGACGTGCCCTACGTACCAAACCTCGCCGCTTTTCCCCCGTTTCTTTCCCTTTCGCTACCCTTCCTCTCCTGCTCTGCTTCGCCTTCGGCCATCCCGCATCGTTCCTACCGAACCGTTCCCGATATTTTCGGCGCCGCGAACCAATTTTAACGCTCGACCTTCCGGCAGGAATTCACGATTTTTCGAAACGGTAAAATTACTTTGACGAACGACGTGGTCGAGAAGATCGTCCGATATTTCGAATTTTGCTTGCATCAAAAAATTCTTCGCGATCGTTATCGACTTCTCGGATGAACGCAGGCGTCGGGATAGGAGAACGAATTTACATGAAATTACGCGATCGGGTCGCGTCACGTATAGCCGTTGTATCGCGAGCAACGTGCCAGCAATTTCATCGCGTGCCGTTTTCAGACGGACGTCCTCCGCGGACAGGGTGGACACGAAAAAAAAGGGCAAGGAACACGGAGGAGGAAGAGAAACGGAGAGGAACAAAGGGATGAGAACGAGAGGCCGGGGTCTCGTTCCGCTACGATCCCGATCCCCCCAGAACCGACGGATGGATGGATGCGAATGCAATTGTTTAATTGGGGAAACGGTACGTGGTACACGTATATAGACGAAACTGTTCGAGCAGAAGCCCATCCATCACCGCGCCTGAGTCGCCGTCGATTCGTCCGTTCCGCGATTCTTCTTCCTCTCACGGGACAAGATCCCAACGAGAGCCGCCTCCGTTCGAATGTTCGGATCCGGCGCCCGTGAATTTTTAAACGGCGTTTTTGGTTCAGCGAGTCCGTGCATTCACCCGACCAAACGAATTTCGACCTCGAATTCGAAACTCGGAAGAAAAACGACTGAGCAACGAAACTTGAATCAGTGGGATTTCGGTTCGGTTTATTAAACGAAGGAAGTGGCTTTTAAATTGACCCGAAGCCTCGAGCTAAACGAACGAGGTTAACCAGGGACGTTTCTCCATCCTGATCCCGCAAATGGCATCCGCGTCCCGGGAACCCTTCCGGACAGACATTTAACCCGTTCCCGTTAAATACGCGAAATTAATGCAGCGTCCGGATACGGTCCGCCTCGAGAGAAAAGAGATCCCGGCGCGCGGTGGGAGGCCGACGACGGAACCAAAATATTTCCTCGAATTCCTCTCAACGAAATTTCTCTACCGATCGAAGAAAATCTTAGGTGTAAACAATTCTCGCTAAAAACGATTTCACGGTCTTTATCCTACGAGGTCTCGCGTCCTCTTCTCCCGCAGACGAGACTCTCGCGTACCGTTTTCAACCCCTTTCGCGGACATCCCCGTTGGCGAAAAGACAAATGAGCCCGAGGTGAGAACTTGCCCGATAAATACCGAAGGCGACACACTGTTTGACCAGAGAGCATACACCCTGGACCAGGGTAAGAAATACTGTGTCCGCGCCCTCCTCCCTTACCCGGCCCGTCCACACGACCCGTCCTACCCTTCGCTTTACTACCCCAACTTCGCTCGCCGAGCTTCCTACGCTCTGCTCGTTCACGATGTCCTTTGCAAAATCGAACACCGAGCTACGAGGACCGAACAAACATCGGGAAACCGGAGAACGGCGAGAGGAATGATCGAAGAATCGATGTTATAAATAGGAAATAGATATCTCGCGACTTGTCCGTCGCTTGGCACCTCGTCGAAGCGAATTCCACGTTGTTCCGTTCGCAGCGAAGTTCCACATAGACGTAGCTCGCGCGCATAATGCGAGCCTCGGATGCGTGTTAAAAACGAGAGAAAAAAAGAAGCAGATTACGGCCACGGCTACGTTATTAATGACACGCGCGCCGCGCCGGCCGCATAATATTCATTACCACAAATAGTTGATTATGTACGTTGGCTCATATTTTACCGGTCCGGCCGACAAAGGACGTTGCTACGCGGCGGAGGCCATGACGAATTAATCTACTGATTAAAGCAATCCCCCTTGACACCACTGGCTGCTACCACACATTTAATACGTCACCGGGAATCAAATCTCGTCCGCCCTTTGCCGATTTTTTGCCGTCATCCCCGCGAAGGAGCTCATCGCTCCTTTTTCCTCTCCTCTCCTCTCTTATTTCGCCGCGAATTCCCCGTACGCTATCGCGGCTATAAAATCGACTGTACGAGCTTTTTCCCGAGTCATACTTAATTGCCCCGATAGTCGACGGCGATAAACCCCCGAGTTTTCCGGCGGCGCACTTTCTCGCCGTTAGAACCGAGCCAGCGGGAGACGGTGGCGTTTTCTTCCGATTTATGTCGCGCTAAATATTCCATTAAACGCGTGAAAGAATTTGATACGATGGACACTTCCGCGCGTCGCGGCACTATCGGTTCTCCAGTTGCGAAACGCCGGAGTAATTCGCTGTCTCGTTAGCCGCGAGCGTTATCGCCATTAACTCGCCGATTCCACGGTATCGTCGAATAGATTTTCCCGCGGAACGTTGATACACGAACGCTGATGCGCAACCTTTGATCGGTGGGAGAGAAATGATAGCCGATGACGACCACCACGGCGCGCGAGATTGAACGTCCGCCGAAGCATCCGAGGAATCGCGTACACTTACACCTTACTATTAACGATTGTTGGCTATCTCGCCTCTACGCGCCGATGAAATATGGCGTCGAGTTTTATGGAACGACGGAACGTGAAATCGCCGCGAATGGATTAAACGCGTTTCGTTCGATGAATAACTACTAGTCGTCGAGTATCTCGTCCGGTGCCAATTAGCGACGCGATCGGGTCCCGAAGCCCGTTTGGTCGCGCGAATCGCGTCGGACAAAACGAAGGCGGGCGAGCATCGAGTTTACAAATCGATTTTAAATGAATCGACTGCGGGCACGAGACAGAATCGGGTTCGGATCGGTGATCGGCCGCGAAATGTCCGTTTTATTAAGACGCGCAGCGGGATAACTTATTACAATACGCGTAACAGATTCCGTCAATGTTTATAGCCGGCCGAGATTTCATCCATCACCATTTTTCAGCGTATCTACGATCATCCATCACGTAACGCTCCCGGAATCCCGGGGTGTGGGCCTGACGGCGCGGCGTAACGTGGCCAACCTGCCCTTTCTCTTTCCCTCTCTCTCTCTCGCTCGCTCTCTTCCCCGTTCGCTCGCGCCATCTCTCCTCCTCTCCCGAAGCTAACAACTTGTTCCCGTTGACACTATCGAAAGCGTGAACCACTTACCGATGATCGCGCACGATTTATCTCGCGACCGATCGCGATCGCGTCCATCGGGAGCGGCCCGTTCGATCAGAAGAAACAAACGCGATCCGGTATCTCGTCCGAGCGATGCGAATCGGGACGACTCGCCGCGATTAAAACTGTACCATCACGCGAAGAAGATACATCGCGTCGTGTCGCGTAATTCGATCGCAATTTCTAAATAGCTACTCGCTCGTCCGGTGGTGGAAGTAGCCGCGCGCCGCGCGACTCAACGAAATTCGATAGCTATCGCCGGCGAAATTGACGGGTCATACCGTGAAGGGGTGGTGCGCGAAACTTTTTAGCCCCTTTTCGAGGTTGAAACAAAGACGAGTCGCGTGACCAGAAGGCGTGCCGCGCGATACGCTAGAGAAGAATCGCCTCGACCGAGGCTCGACCAACCGGCTTCCAGAGCCAACGAGACCCGATACGTTGTACAACGCAAGGTGTACGCCGAGTACTTCCACGCAACGTGCAACCACCGCACCGGGCGCGTCCTGCGAGCGTTTGATGTTTCCAGTCACGTTACCCACGACTCGATATCAATTCGCGACGCTAAGTGCCCGTTCGCGTGCACGAGCTTCCTTTCTCGCGATGGTGGAGCTTTAAGGACACCCGCTTCCGACCCCCGACCCCCCCGTCTCCCTTTATCCATAGAGAGATCGTCGGTGTTAACGATCGCGTCTAATCGCCGCGAACCCTACGATCGCGGCCCGATAACGATAGGACAGGGCAGGGTGTCGCGCGGCGTCGTTACCACCCTCTCTCGTCGCTTGTCTCCGTCGATTTAATTCGATATCGCCGACACGTTTTTCGTCGTCCCATCGACGATGATTAATCTCGTTCGAAAACGCGTGTAAACGATGATCTTTGGATTTGAGAAACATATTTAAAGGTTACGACTAAAATCACGGTCTGTAACGTTGGACAGAGTTCGTCTCGGACCGCGGGTTTATAATATTGTGAAGAAAGTTAGCCATCGTGGTTATAGTCGGTCGGCGAATCATGGCGACTCCATCGAGGTCGGGAAGAAAAAATATTCGCGTGCCGCCCCTTTCAACGAATGCAACGCGTTCGGTTAAGGGCGAACCTTGTTATTAGCTGGTATCGCTGTCCGGTGATCGAGCCGGTCCTCGATGGCCTGAAATTGCTCGAATAACAAGCGGCAGCCACGGCCCAATGGGCTTCCACGTACGGAACAACCCCGTAATATATACGAAACGTATGTGAAATAACCCCGGCGCGGCGCGGCCGCGTAATTATATGTATGCCAACCGACCGGTTATATCCCGCCCCGACGCGACGTGTGTATTACGCGCGCGATCCCAAAAAAAAGATACCCACCACTCATTTGGTTCGCGATCCTAGATAACCGCTACACCCCGTTGACAGCTTTCTTTTTCAGAAATTCGCATCGACTTTCGTTCGATTCGGTTCACGATCGCCAGTAGTTTTTTAAAGAAACAACGATTCGATCTCTGAACTTTCCGATTCTCTACATCTCATATTTTTAATCGATTTCATAAATGTCCTCGTTCCTCGAATTCGTGCTCGAGTCTATTTGGAACTCGCCGAGACTCGTTGTTCGTTCTAGGGAATTCGCGCATCTGCCCGCTAAACATTTTTTGCGGAACCGACGTATAACGAAGAGTCGATTTATGCCGGAGCTCGGGTGGGATCCTCATCAGTAGGGCAGATGTCTTCATTTTTCTGACCGAAGGCTATCCTTATATCGACGTTACGATCATGGATTTCGTAGTCGGTGCGTCGGAGCAGCGTTCGCGGATTTTTAATGCGCGCATCTGCCCTTCATGATCGCATAATCACCCGGTTATAAATCGACCGCCGAGCCACTTATCGTCGCCGCGTTCCTCGACGCGCGAAAAACCGACGATTACGGCCGCGTACAAAGTATTCTGTAACGTGTCGAGAGCGCGATTTCCTCTCCGCGCTACGGTTCGTAAATCGTCCGAGTATTTATTCAACGGGAACGAGTGTTAAATTCGGCGAACGTCCGAGTGGCTTCCAAGCCCGGGCGTCTTTGAGTCGAACCGCGAACGGAATTATAACGATACGTTTCTCATCGCGAACAAATAAAATCGTCGCCTCGCGACGAGCTAAGTACGTGGAAGGAAAAACGACGATAACGCCGAAATCGCTGACGGGCACAACGAAAAAGGCTGAGAAATGTCGAAACCGCGGTAGGAACGATACGTTTCTCACGCGAAGCGTTCGCGCGGGCAAAGCGGAACTTATCTCGTCCGCGGGCTAATAGAATAGAGCGAGGCGGGGGTGGTGGCTGCCGGTTCCTCGGAGGAGCGGTTTTCTCGGCGATTTCCCTTCCCTCCCCGCTTTCGCGGCCGCGGCATTCGAATTGCAAATACCAAAATGTTTGCATGTTGTCGTCGCCGCATCGGTACCCCGAGGGGAACCGGCAGGAAGAAGAGCGACGAACGGGAGGGAGAAGAACGGGCAGAAAGAGGAGGAACTCCTCGAGAGGAAATGGAGAGGAACCGAGTCGAGTCTCAGATAAAGACGAATAAAAATAAGCGAGCGAGTGGAGAGATAGAGGGTGCAGGATGGAGACGGCGCTTCCTGCCCGAGGAACATTAGCGCCCTCGATACTCGACCCACCCCCTCGCGCCTCCAAGAGGGGCCGCGCTCGCTCGCATCTCCTCTTCGTCCGCGTGACAGACGCGCGCGCGACCACCCTCTCGATTCAACTATCGTTTCGTTTATTCCTTTAGAAAACAAACATGGTCATCGAATTTGGTACTCGCCAAACGGCCAAGGACTACCCTCTAACGTACGATCGTTAGTCGTATTTCGTTTACGACGAAATACAACGATATCCGTGCCATATTTGTTTAGTTAATTTCGTTGTTAAAAAATGAACAGTTGCTTCGTCGTGAACGTCACGGGGAGACGAGAGGAGAAGAGAAGGGCGCGGCGTCGACCAAGGGAAACCGGATGTCTCGCGAGAGATCCAGTCGCGCGATTTGTCTCGCTGTTGCTCGTGTAGCCAAGTTATAAAGTTCCCCCTATCTGGCTCGGAGAAGATACGTCTTCTCTCCTCGTCCCTTTTGCCTGGGGAGCGTTTATCGCCGCGATTCCATATTGAAAAGCGCGGCTAGAACCGCGCGCCACCACTCTCTTTCAACCTTTTCGCAAACGTTCATTGGGAGATTCTAGATTTCGGAGCTAAGAGACGCTCGGCGTCCTCATTTTTTATAGCGCCTGGCATATGCGGCCGAGGAAGAAACTTGGCGGAACGAACGGCGAGGCGAACGAAGTACGCGTTTATCGCGGGCGCGCGGAGTTTTCCAAGAAATTTTAGACCGAGTCCGCGCGGTACGAGGCGGAGGACTCCGCTGCGAGGAAAACGCCGGATATCTGGCGTCCGTCTATTACAGGCGGCCATTTCGCCGGGGCCCGGACATGCTGTTCGCCGCATTACGATAATACATCCTAATAATAGAGTGGCCGGGACACGAGAAAGACCAAAAACAGGGAAAAAGACGGTGGAAACGGTGCCGCGTAGAGGATAAGGGGCTCCGATTGGACGCCCGAGGCCCCGTAATTGCGGCCGTACGATGATTATTGGTGCCGGAAGAAGAGGCCCCCGATCACGATCGGGACTCTCTCGCAAGGCCTCTATCCCGTGAGCCGATCGTCCCTTACAGAGCTAAACACACCCATTACGCTGGAAATGCGAGTTTGATGATTGGGTGCGAGACCGCTCTTCCTCTCTCTTCCTTTCTTTCGCGCGTTCCCCTTCACGTCGCCGATTTACGAACCAGCGCAGCAGCAGCAGCAGCAGCAACAGCGGCGGTGCGGGGATCTCTGTCGTTCGTTCCAGTACGTACGCGTAATGAATATAGCCGGTATACGCGAGCTCTCCGACGATTCTTTGGACGTGGGAGGGCTCGAAGGTGAGTCGTTTCACCGACTCCGGTGGTACGGCATTCCGCTAGTCGGTTTTTATCTCGTGACGTAATCCTTGGATCACCGGCTACGGAACGCCGCCGGATAATTGTGTTCGCTTTGAAGAGCGTACAGTATTTATTCGATGCGTTTTCTAGGTCACGCGGTTTCTTTCTCACGATCGTTTCTCACGGATTAACGAACTATAAACTATCCGTCTGGTTCCTACTATCGTTCCGAATCATTCGACGTTTCTAATTCCTTCGGAAGTGTCGCGCTTGGTACGGTCCATCGCTCTCCTTCGACAAATTCATAAATCAAACTCGTCGGTAAACCGTGAGATGATTCGCTCGTTAACCAATAGATGTTATGAATTATCGAGCACGAACGAGGGTCAGCGTCGTTCCCGTCTTTCCGCGTTCTTAAGCGGTTTAACTTTCGTTTACGCGCATGCCCGCGCGCGGACCAGTTGTGTCCGGGGACGTTTATTACGGTCAACCTGCAATTAATTTCAATTATAAAAATATCATTGCCCTTTATGGGCCTGGCAGGTGCCTCGCGGTCACCNGAGCACGAACGAGGGTCAGCGTTGTTCCCGTCTTTCCGCGTTCTTAAGCGGTTTAACTTTCGTTTACGCGCATACCCGCGCGCGGACCAGTTGTGTCCGGGGACTTTTATTACGGTCAACCTGCAATTAATTTCAATTATAAAAATATCATTGCCCTTTATGGGCCTGGCAGGTGCCTCGCGGTCACCGGGGGTCAGCTGGTTTTTGCCCGAGCCACGCTCGCGGTTTCTCCGTGCGTCTTCCCTCACGAGCGCGCCTCGTTGTCGAGATTAATTTCGCCCCTNCTGGTTTTTGCCCGAGCCACGCTCGCGGTTTCTCCGTGCGTCTTCCCTCAAGAGCGCGCCTCGTTGTCGAGATTAATTTCGCCCCCCGGAAGGCAAAAGCTTGCCTTTTCGCGAAAATGCCTCGTCGGAGGATTCTCCATGCGCGATTCGCGTCGAGGATACGGCGATGAGTTCTTAAAATCTTTCTGCAGACAGCCTACTACGAGCGAGTTTCGTCCCTCGCTCGTTCCAACCCTTCGACAAAGTGGTGTCTCGGAACGATCTACGACGGCAATCGCCACCGCGGTTACGCACTCTTTTTCCCAGGCCTCCAACAGACCGAAGCAAGCCGGCAAATTAGCCGCTTAAAGTCCGTTTGCTACAATCGGTCGCGCGCGCGGGGGAGCTTTCCCGAGCGGAGCGGCGCGGCGTTACATCGATCCCATTGTCGTCGCGAAGGCGGCCCTCGGCCCGGCAAGAAAAAGGCTCTATTGTTCCGTCGCTAATAGTCCGTTAATTCCCAGCGTACATTGTGTGCGCGCGCGATATTCCGGCGCGAACCTCTGGGGATCGGTTAAATCGAATCATAAAAGAATCATAATTAACCGGTCTTTTGTTGCCGAGGGAGAAACCGACCGCTCTCCGTCTCTCTCTCTCTCTCTCTCTTTCTCTTGTTCCTCGTTCACCAAATTGCCACTTCCGACTTTCGCTGGCCATGGCCGCGCTAATTTTGAATAATACCTCCGGCCGGATGTAGATTTATAATCATAAACGACTCCGCTGCGGATCAGCTGCGACAACTACGACGGAGGATCAAGGTCGATCCTTTTCTTTCTTGCGAACCAAACAAATCTGTTGACGTAGTACCGATAAAAGTGATTTATTAAAAACATACGGCGCACTCTCGACGGCGAGCGATGGCGGTTGAATGAAGAAGAGCGCGTCAACCCTTTCGGTTAATTCGTTAATCTCGAGGTTAGAACGAAGCTTAGGTTGATCCTGATTCACGTCCGGATCGCTACCGCCGATTTACCGAACGGTGATATATCGCGCTCACCCATAGCCGAGGAGATTCTCGAGATTCGAGCAATAAACTCGAGCAGAATCTGAATCCCTATTTTACTTAACGACCAGTCGCGAAGAAAAAGAGAAGGAGAGAGAGAGAACAGCACGAAGGCAGGCGCATGTACTAAATTTAAAAGTAAAACCTCCGCCTTTGTTGCCGAATCCCGGCGGTGAAAGAGAAGGTTGCTCCTGCTCCTTGGAGCCATTCAACAGATTTAAATGGATCCACCCTCCCTCTCCTCTCTTTAGTTGTTTTAAAATACAGACGCTGCGCGCGGATTCAACGATACGTGCCACGGATTTATTCCGATCGACCTCGTTCCATCTTCTCTCTCGCCTCGCTCGTTTGTCCGCTTCTTTCGAGTATCGAACTAGCTGACTGCTATGCCAGGCAGGGATAATCCAATACTTTTCTACAATCGTGCGTCTCGCGATTTCTGAGACGTGTACTACATCGTTCGAAAAATAGATATTAATTATTGAGATGAGAGGCGTCTCGGAAGGTTGCGTATTCGTAACTATCCGTCGATGAACTCTCTGGCTGCGAAACTGGTCGAATAATTCAGAGACAGGTTCGACGATTACGCTTCCGAGGAACGTCTAAGCGCAGCCCCCAAATACATTATCCTAATGAATTAGAAGTCGGGCCGGAACCGGAGCCGATTCCCGGGACACGGCCGAAGTTCCAATTAACTTTAAGAATCAGGTGACATATTTAATTTCCTTGGAATAATGAGAGTGGCTTCGGGGCGAGGGGGCGAGGTACAGTCGGAAGGAGGCGCCCGGTTCCTCGTGCGCCCACCGGAGAAACTCGCCTCGAACTTATCGCGGGAACCAGCCCTTACCGAGACTTATTTAGAAAATGGAAAACGTTCCTCGTCAAACGGGCGGACGTTCGCTCAGTGTGAAAATTCAGAGGTAAAATCGAGTTTCGAGTCGATATATCGAGAAAGCTGCATTCGAAAAATTAAAATATTTTCCCTCGGAATTTCACAAAACGCTTCGAGTAAAAATTGTAGACATTGCTACTGTAAATAAGATCGTATACATCTTCTTCTATCTCGAATACTTCAGGAGTAATCGATAACAATTGAGTCTGAGTGCAATGAAATCTGTTTGTCATGAGATCATATAGGAGCCGACTGACGTCGTGAACGAACCTACCTTCTTTTTTTTATACTGTTGTCGCGGGCAGAAATTAACGGCGTTGTTTCGCGTCTTTCGAAATCGGCGTTCCAATACACGGTCGACGAACCTGTCGTTCGCTGGGAAATTGGACGATTTCCTGTCGGTTCGCTCAAAGAGAAGAAGGATCCCGTCTGAAATCCGAAAAGCAGAAAGTCAGCGTGGTTTTTCCGCGGGACGATTAGTAGGAACACGGCGGGATCGCGCTGTCACAGCAGGATTTTGCGTCAGGAAGCTTTTATCCCTTCGCCGAGGAGTAAATCGTGGCGGTCGGCTGCGTACGTCTATTTGTCACTTGGACCTCCTCGTGGACGTCACCACAGGGTAGACTTCCTTACGCCCGTTCACCCCCCCTGGGAACACTCCATCTTTTGCTTCCGACCCCGATCCAACAAGAATAGAGGTTACCTTTCGTTAAAGAGGTAATTTCTGCCAACGGCGATAGGACGTCCTCGGCGAACTTTCGATACGCGCGTTTCGGTTTCGGTTTCCGTCTCGTTGCTCGTTCGACGCGAATCAATTAACGCCGATTCAAACTGGCGATGCGAACGAACTTTTCTTCAAATGCAAAACGCGTGCCACGTGTACAGCTGGTAACAATTATTCTTAGCCAGCTCCGACTAACTCCTGCTTATGTGTGCGTCTCCTAGCGGGACACACCGAAATGTAAATATGTATATTTATATTGACACTTCAATAGCCGGTATTCATAGTCAGGACTTTAGGACGTTTTTTAAACAATATTTCGTCGACCAATCGAAAGCCGTTACGATGGTTTTCGATCACTAGCCGGAGCTAGTCGGAGCTGGCTAAGAATAATTGTTACTATAATTAATTATTAAGCTGTAGTTTAAATTCTGTCGCAGTGGATAAAGGATTCGGGGGACACGAGCGAGAGCGTTTATCGAGGCCAAGCCATGCGGCGAATTCCTCGAGCCGTGTACAAATTTCCGCAATTATTCGTCGACTTACGACGTCGTTACATCGCAATCTGGAGTACAACGAGGGTTTTGGCTAATATCGAACGCAGTACGACGATCGAAAGGGATGTCGCGTGAATTCTTGATCAACTTCGCGCTGATTACCCTTAATTGAAATTTTCATAAGACGGTATCTAATCGTCTCTGCTGTGTTTCGATCGGGCTAATCGTTTTTACTGGCTCTGTTCGGTCATCTTCGAGTTCCAGCGTCGTCGGAATTACTTTGGATATTTTATAAACGAAACGATGAGAGCTTCGTCAAGCCGGCGTAATCGCTGCCAATTTATTTAACCGAATGAAAGAAGAAAGGGTTTCTCGAGTTCCCGGAATGCGACACGGTATTCGCATTACGCAACACGGTCAGCAGCTCGAGTGTGGCGTTGCGCACGGGACGTTTACGGTTAAGGTGGCCGGTTAAAGACAAAAGGGTTCCGAGGGATTCCGTTGACCACTGGAGAACCCGGGGTGAAAACTCCCTGCCGTGCCGTGGGTCAAACTTTCTCGGCAATCTCGTAACGAGTAAACCGAACAAGCCCCGTCCCATTGTACGATCGAACCGTTTTATTCTAATTGCGAACAAATCTAGAAGATAATCCGTTTCCAAGTTCGACGCGCGTCCGATTCAACGAACGCAGAAGAAAACGCGGCAGGGAAACGAAACGAGATCGAGTCGAGACGGGAAGTGTCTCCCAATGTCTGTTCGTTCGACGATCGTCAGAATTCAGTGTCGGTGTCGGTGCAATTACGAGCGTGGTAGTTGGATCACGAGCGGAGAAGAAGGCGCAGAGGCCGAGGTGGAATACATACCGAAAAGGTTTTCGGGGATGTCGAGGGTTTACGAGAGGAACGCGGGACCGCAACACACGCGGTGGCCGAGAGCAAACCAAACCAAAGATTAATGCACTACGCTTACTGGGGCAATTTGCGCCAAGTGTCGGAACCCTAGAAACCTGCCCTCCCGGCTAGATTGTTGCCAGGGATCGTCCCTCTCTCGACGACGACGGTTCGCCCTCCTTTGGAAAGCGGCAGCCTCTTCCGAAAATGCGACAAAACTCGTTTCGAATTCGTTATCGACGTTGTTCCGTCGTTGTTCGTCGAACGTCGGATTCGGGACCAGCTTCGAGAGATGTTCCGTCAACGGTGAAAATCAAAAACTGCTCAGACGATTAGGCGAACTTTCGTCTCGATTTTTTCCTTCTAATCGAAGCTTACCGAAAGTCTGGGACGGGAAAAGACCGAGAACGGAGGACAGACGGAGGGTTGAACGGGGGGTGGCATTTCTTGCGATTAGCGAGCGACTAGGGGAAGCCGCGCCGGAGTCTGAGGTTTTAATTAAGCATTCACTGCGGATGATATCGCATGCCTCTTTATACTTCATAGCGGCCAGATGTTGCTACGAGGACCTTCCTTGCCTTAGGTCCTCCCTCTCCCGGTGCAAGCGCGACGGAAGGAACGTTGCTATTTCGCTTTAATTATGCATGTTTAATTTGCTTATATCCTGACCGCCGACGCTGATACGCGCCGCGACTACACGTTTCTACCCGACTTCCGACACGATTTCTACGCTATCGCGATTCCTATTCACGGAGATTCCTACTTTTACTAGAACAATTACCGGCGAGGTTCGAGGAAAATGTCGAAAAATTATCGCAAAAACGTCAAACGCATTATTAGCTTTTGCAGAGCACAGCTAAATGGAAAATTCAAATATCGTCCGCGATCCAGCAACAACAAGAACAACAACAATAATAATAATAGTAGTAGTAGTGCGCAAACGAGACAAAAAAGATAGGTGGGTAAAAACGGTGACGGGACGGAAGGGAAACGACCGATTTTATTCCGAGCCTTTAACGAGTTCGCCTTCGGACTCGAGAAAGAAAAAGTTGGAAGGGTCGATGGGGACTCGTGTCTCGTGAACGAAGGCTTCCCTTACGGAGACGAGTCGTCTGGGTGATCCAGTGATTGACAGATCGAACCCTGCTCCAAGACCGACGTTCCCTCGTGCTAAAATGGCGACGAGAGATGGTTTATTTTTAATGGCGGATACGAGCAACTAAAGGAAACCGCTCGTCGAAACCATGATCTCGGCTAAGATCGAACAAAACTTTCCCATCGCGACGGTTCCTCTCGTACAAAAATAAGTAAACTGAACGAAACCCCCTCGATAAGTATCGTAACGCGACAAGAGACGACGAGAATTTCACGGACTTTCAGAACGTTCGTACTCACGTTTTTTAGAAAACAGAGAGGGTGACAAAAAATCTTGAAATCTATTGAAAAAATATAGTGGAACGGGGTCAACCTTATTGTATATTAGGCATCTACGCGTTGGTGGATTGGAACGGGGTGGCGATGTCAATATATATGCAAACGCCGACATAACGATCTATCGGTACGTAAATATATAAGGGGAGAGGTAGAAAGCGTCGGGAAGAAAAAAGAGGCGATCGGGGTGGTCGATCGCGCTGAGAAGCCGGAGAGGGAGGCTGGGAAGAGAGCGAAGCTTAATATAAAACTTCGTTTCGCGATCGGTGGCAGCGGCGTAGGGAACGGAGACAGACATTCAGGTATCGTAAAAAGGGGCCTCTTGCGCACTGAATCTTCTCCATTTTTCTAGTATTAAGCTTACCAGAGATAAGATAAGCGAGAGCGCTCTTCAAGTTCTTCGAACAAAAAACGGGAAATTTCTTCGAGCTTGAAAAAAAAAGTGGAGAACGCGATAATGGAAATATCGGAGATTATTTTTTACCGAGGCTCGAGAAGAACGCGGTTGTTCGGGTTCAAAAATTAAAATAATATTCCAATTGCTGCGAGCATCCAGCGCCACGGAATTGGAATCGCTGATCGATCGAGAGAAGAAAAATCTCGGAAGTCCCCGGAGGCAACGGGGGAGCGAGCCACCCCCTCGGGCCACCATATTCTTGAAAGAACTTTTCGTTCGTATATTTCGAGCATCCTTCCTACTTATATTCTTCCGCGAACGCGGCGGAAAGAAGAGGAAGAAGAAGGGGGTCGAAGCGGAACGGAGCGGAGCGGTGTGGCGCGGTGGCATGCGCGCGATGAAACTTTTAATAAATGGCGTAGTCGATATGAAGTATAGGACTTTGACATATCGTGTGTCTGTAATGTATAGTTAAATCTGGCGGCAGATGTGGCGGCTGCTCGCCTCCCTCTCGCGCTCCGCAACTCTCCGACCCATCCGCGTTCCCGTCCTACCCTCGCCCATCCCGATTTCACCCTGTCCTCTCTCTCTCCCCCTCTCTCTCTCTTTCTCTCTCGTTCCTTCTCACCCCCGCGCGTTCGCTCTTCGCCGAAAATTTTTCGATTCCAACCCACTGCTGCGATTCGACGGACCGTGGTATGGATCGATTCGTTTCGGGACGAATATAGGATAGATCGTGCACTATCTATAGTGGAGAATTTTTCCCCACGTATAGAGGTCAATGTCTTCGCAACTAGACCGGGAATCGTCAAATTTGTATCGTTGCTTTAATATCCGTTAGATAAACCTCGAATGCGAATCGTAGGTCCCGCGTCTAAATAAATTGTCAGTTCGCTACCCTCTCGCCGATCCATCAACTTTTTTTTCTACGACGAGGNGATTCGCATTCGATCGTTACCGGCGACCAGTCGCGGAGAACCGTGTTTCTGCTCGTTCCATGCGTGAGAAACGACGAAGCTCGCCGGTCCCTCCGACAAGTTGGATCACGGCCGTCGCGTTCGGTCGATGCGCGGCAACCAACGAGCGTTCGACCGCGATAATCCCACGAAGCGTTTAGGCGTTTCCGGAGAACGCGTCTCGGAGACGTTGGTCCACGCGGGCGAGGAGGTCGCGAGCGTGAAGACGAGGCCGACGACACCCGTCCTGGCGAACGACGGAGGGGGTGGCTTCTGGCTGGCCCCGGTGGCCGCGGGGGCAGGCGCCCCGGCCGGGCTGCCCCCGCACGGGACCCATCTAACAGCCATGGACCCGACTTGCGGTACCGCGGAGACCGGCTTCATCAACAGCCAACCGTCGATGGCCGAGTTCATGACCGCGTTACCGCAGCTGACCGGCGACGCGAGTCTTCAACACTCGCCGGGGACCGGGGGATCCATCAGCCCCGGGTCTCATCATCCCGGGTACCANTTTTTTTTTTTCGTCCGACGAAACAGCGCGGCGAAGTTTTCGATCAAACCGGCTGTCTAAACGAGAGCTTCTCCACAAAGCGGATCCGGGTAATCTGTCATCGAAACTGGCCCGTGGCAAGTCGTCGCAACACCAGCCGGCATCCCCGGAAGCCGTTGCGACGCGCCGCGCGCCGTTTTCATCCCCCGGTGTCGACCTTGCCGAATTTACTGCCCTCGTAAAATTTTCGACGATTCTTCCGTACCTAACGTTTAACCCTTCGAGGAACATACAGATCCCGCGGACTGCCAGATGTTCATCTTCCAAGAATTCTTTTCTACCGTCTCTCCTCTGTTCGCCGACAGTGACATGCGTCGTATACGTGCTAGTTTTAAAAAATGCGTGCCCGAATTCAAGCATGCCTATCGCATCGCAAAGCGTGCAAAACACCGATTACTCGTCGCCTAATGAATATATTGTCGGTTCGATTTGTCCTCCACCGTCGAAGGTTTTCTAGCGAAATCGAAGAAAATTCCGAAAGCAACCGAACGTTTAAAGGCAAGCAACGAGAGCAACGAGCAAAGGTCTTTACCTTCCAGTTTGCTGAGGAACGAGGAAAGTGGTACCGCGTGGCCGAGCACGTGAGAACGTTCCCCTCCACGTGGTGTTCCGTCGTTCGACTGCGCGGTCGCGCGTACCGCCCACATCTGCGCCGGCACCCATGAACGCCCAACGTCTGGCTCGGCGAGCCTCGTGGCGGGCCGAGGTCGAGAGAGTCGTGCGAGCGCACTCGAGCGCCTCGGCGAGCGGCTCCGAACCGAAGAGAGTTAGATCGCGTCCGTGCCCCGACCCGTCCCGTCCGGGTTCCCTGTGCCCCTTGGATCCCGAGACGCGCCGCGACCGACCTTGGTCCGCCTACGACGCCGGAGGGACGTACCTCCGCCGCAGCGATACCGTCGCCCCATTGGTCGACTCGTACCACTGACTCCCGATCACGTGATCCTCCCGCGACTACGGCCAGAGAACGAGGAGAGAGAGAGANCCCGATCACGTGATCCTCCCGCAACTACGGCCAGAGAACGAGGAGAGAGAGAGAGAGGAAGAGAGAATCGACGCCGAGCGCCGCGGCGAACCCCGACGCCCCGACCGGGAGCCCCCTATTCGCCGCTGCTTCCATCGCGAGGAAACGAGACGGTAGTGACAACAGAGATACGGCACTGGGAACACCGGAGCGAGCGAAAAAGACCGGCGCCCGCCGCGATCTACGTGGAATTCGTCAGGGTGCTCGAGCAGAAGTCACCGACGCGACGAGAGAGAGAGAAAGAGAGTCGACTTTCCTTTCTGTGTACCCTGTTTCCGCCACCATCGGAGCCGAATCCCGTGCTTCCCTTTCCACCTCGCGTTCTCCTTTGCCCTCTTCGTCACGCGGTTTCTCTTTGCGATAGTTGGCTCGCCTCTTCGGCTTCGCCCTTCTCGTGTACCACCTCCGCCTCTTTCCTCCTCCTCCTCCGACATCGCAGCTCGCCGAGAGCGTACAATCGCGATCGCCTGGCCAGCCAGGCAGCCAGCCAGCCAGCCAGCGAGCCTGCCAGCCAGCCAGCTAGCCTGCCAGCTTGGGTTCCGGCCGATTGGGACACGTTCCTGGTAGCCGGAGTACGCGGTACGCGATCCGCCGATCTCGCCGATTCGATCGATCTCTCGTGAAAAGTGTTTTTGTGCCCAGCCCCGGGATCGTGTTTCTTTTGGTGAACTCCAGTGTTCCGGTCATTTTCGAGATGACCAGGTGAATGCGCGAAGCGGGACCAGCCGCTCTCGCTGGTTCGTACGGGGTCCCGAAGAGTAGCCTACGATCCGTGCACCTCGCGAAAATTTCCGTAACAAAGTGACGACTATGACTCGTGGTGTATCCAAGAACTGTAGTGTTAAAAATTGAGGTGTAACCTCCTGGTGTTTGCGATGCCGTCGTCGTCGACCCTCGACTGAACTCGTTCGCCCCTGGACTGTAAAAGGTTCGTCGTACGATTACGCTTGATTCGCATTCGATCGTTACCGGCGACCAGTCGCGGAGAACCGTGTTTCTGCTCGTTCCATGCGTGAGAAACGACGAAGCTCGCCGGGCCCTCCGACAAGTTGGATCACGGCCGTCGCGTTCGGTCGATGCGCGGCAACCAACGAGCGCTCGACCGCGATAATCCCACGAAGCGTTTAGGCGTTTCCGGAGAACGCGTCTCGGAGACGTTGGTCCACGCGGGCGAGGAGGTCGCGAGCGTGAAGACGAGGCCGACGACACCCGTCCTGGCGAACGACGGAGGGGGTGGCTTCTGGCTGGCCCCGGTGGCCGCGGGGGCAGGCGCCCCGGCCGGGCTGCCCCCGCACGGGACCCATCTACCAGCCATGGACCCGACTTGCGGTACCGCGGAGACCGGCTTCATCAACAGCCAACCGTCGATGGCCGAGTTCATGACCGCGTTACCGCAGCTGACCGGCGACGCGAGTCTTCAACACTCGCCGGGGACCGGGGGATCCATCAGCCCCGGGTCTCATCATCCCGGGTACCACGCGATGATGGACCCACACGGGGTCCCGGATCCGTCCGTCAACGTGCCCGAGTACCCGTGGATGAAGGAGAAGAAGACCACGAGGAAGAGCAATCAACAAGGTGAGTCGGATCGAACGTGCCTGCTCGACGTCCCTGATCGGACGAGCCGGTTCGATCGGTGACAAGGATTTCTCGAGCTTTTAAAATCGATCGTACAAATCGTACAATACGAAACAGTTTCAAATTGATATCTCTGTTTGTTAGCGAGAGACAAATGAATCTATCCAAGAGCCATCCCCCGTTCGTAAGTTGAGAAACGTAATTACTCTTCGTCGTACGAGTCGTGTTATCAATTACCCGGAGACTCGGCAGGACGATTCGGGGATTCGTTCGAGTCAATTAAAGCTGGCTCGAAGAGTTTCGGCCCGTATCCACGGACAATTATCGTCCCCGCTCCGCACGGTTTTACAACCCTTTCACGGAGCTTTAATGGATACAGATATCGCCTCGTTTGCAGCTCGCAAACCGCCCTGATTATTCTTAACTTCTACACGCGAGAAACGAGTCGGGATAGAATTGCGAATTGAAGTTAAATTAAAATAACAAACTCTTGCACGAAATTGATATGCCGTTTCTTATGAATACCGCGATTCGTATCGATATCGTATAGATCATACGAAATATAAATTTGCGGCAATAAAATTGTCCAACGGTTCGAAGGTCGGGAAGAAACCGAACCGATTAACGCGTAAATTAGGCCTGTGCGACGCGTTGTGGTTCGCCACGGGGTGTCCGTTCCCCGACGGCTAATGACAGTACGCGGCCACTCCTTTTCCTTCAACGTCCGGTGCTCGTCGAACGCACGTGCGAAAAACCGCGCGTTTTCCCAAGCATCCGTACACAGTCGTCGGCAAATTATGACGTATCGGCCCACGCGGACGGACAATCGACGGACCGATGGCCGACACATGCGGGTCCGCGCCGAAACCCTTTCGACGAGGATGAATTATCGTCTTCCGGGGGAGAATTCGGTATCCGGTGTCTACGACCAACCGCAAAGACTTCGACTTCTTTCGTTCCGGTCCCGGTTCGACGTCCATTAGCCTCTTGGTCAACGAACATTCGGAGATAATTGACCGACGACGATTACTAGACCGCGTTCATCTCGCATTTCGATCCTGGACGTGGACCACCGTTCCCGATGCATGTTTAACGCATTGTCCAATTTGCAAAACGAATTGTCTCTAAACGTCGAATCTGTATGCACGAATAAACAGAGGGCAGAATATCCATTTTCCAACAACTTGTTGGCTATCGTCGTCCCATCGAGGACCAATAAATCTGTTGGCGCGGCACCGCACCGACGATTAAAGGGGTGGCCGGTGGTGGCGGTGGTTTATGGACCGAGACACGGGCCATCGTGCGTCGCGTCGGCTACTCCGTTTATCCGTGGAAAGTCGCGGGCCGATTCGGTCGCAGGACACGTCGAAAAGATTAAGCGTTTGGCAGGAAGGTTAACCAGCCGTTGGCCAGGCGGTAACACGCGGAATCGTCTGTAAATTGAGCCCAGGGCCAACGGGAGAGAGCGTCGGGACGGCCATAACTCACCGGGGCTCGTTCTCTGCCACTCCGATCCTCTCACTCTCTCACGCTTCCTCCCGTTTTGCCTTCGACCCTCTCGTACCTTCGCTCTCCTCGGACCTTGTCGCAAGGACCGGTAACCCTCTCGCGACGGTCCGGACCGTCTTGCTCGACGGACAAGCTGTACCGATCATTTTTGTCTTCGAGACGGATCATCGTAACGCGATGTCTCGAGTACAAGAGCGGTAAAAGAGAATGGGACGACGGCGGGAGACAGGCCGTTCGATGTTTCCAGCAGATTTTTTACTTTCCCCGTTTGTTCTCGGTGACTTTCTCTCGTTAGAACATTGTCACCGTCTCCGAGCATGTTAATCACGAAATCACGTTCGCGACAAGCGGAAAATTCTAATTTGGATTCGCGTGAAACGACGTTAATTAGAACCAGGATATACGCGCAGGGACTTTCTTCACGTCGTCGGTATCTCCTGAACGGTAACGGTGCAGCGAATCTCGTAGAAGCATTTTTCAAAACCAGCGAACACGGATAATCCTTGAGATCGGCGTACAATTATACGGCAGCCAGCGCCAGCATTAAGCATCGTAAATTAGCAAAGGGGACGACGAGGAGGACGACGCGTTCCCCGTCGCCTCGTCCTCGCCGCGGAGACAACATTCACGTCTCCGAAGAAGGAAGATAGCGGCGGTGTCTCGCAGCGGGGTGGGACCTTCCATCCAGGGAAGGAGATAGCAAGGAGGATAATGATAATCCAGCCTCTAGCCTCTAGTCGTATCCCGGAGGGATGCAGGGGATTAATTGACACATCGGCGTTTCGAAGGAGAGGGAGAGGTCTTCTCTGCGGCGCCTCCGGTTTGTCGGCGTGACTGATGAGACGCCTCGAACAAGCCGTCGTGAAAAACACCAACGGATCCGTTTGGCTTTTTTTGCGAACGCCCGGCCGAAGGTGGCGGTGTGCTCGTGATGCCGGTGTCGGTGGTGGATCCGGCAAGAATTACCGACCAAACCATCGTCATCGTCCTCCGAGTTTTACCCTCCGCGCGCGCGCGCGCGCCTTTCCCGATAACTCCTCTAATCAGACTTCTCTCTCCTTCTTCTTCCCCTCCGGCCGGGGGGAGAGAGGCCCGAGACCGTGGAAACGAACGCGTCGATGTTACAGATTGGAATTTGATGCGAGCACGGTGACGGAAGGGTTGTCGTCTCGACGACGAGGACACGTTCCTAGAGAGGACGGGTACACCCGGCGTGGCTGCTAATTGAAATTTTCGGACGAAGACTCGGTGTCTGCCGGCTAAATTAGCAGCTGCGAAATTAGACGCTTCGCCGATGAAATCGCAAAGCAGTTTTTTGCGTAAAATCGTGATGTTCGATCGACGACATCGATACGGCATTGTACTCAGCGGTTAGAGAAGAGAGAGAGAGAGACGAGTGGTCGGAGAAACTAACAACGATCTTAGCATAGAACGGTAATCCGACGTCGAACGAAGAATCGAGAGGAACCCCGAACAGTAGTCGGCGGAACGAAAAAGCGGAACGAGATTCCCGTCGATTTCGCGATAAAGGTGATTGAACGATTAGAGAAGTCTGGATCGAGGAAGAAGAGCACGGGAGAGGAGAGCATCTAATTTAAAGATTCATTGGCAAGTAAATCCACGCCGAATTAGAGATAACTCTCGTAGGAAATCCCAGCCAGCGAGATCCTTAGAAGCCGCTGCTGCGTTCGCTCGACGAAAGGAGAAAAGAAAACGAGGAGAGGACGAACGAGAACCGCTCTTAAGAGGAACGTCGTATTTAACCGAGGGATAAACCCCGAACGAGGAATCGTTTGAATTTCTACAAAATACAAATTTTGTTAAGTTCCAAGCGAAGACGCAGAAAGACTTAAGTTCCGTTGAACCGTTCGTCGTGTCAAAAACGTAAAAGATACGTGTATGATAAATATTGATAAACTCGACCGCAGGATCGGTAGGTAAGGTATCGCATGCGTAAACGAATTGAAAAAGGGGAACATATGTCGGACGGTTCGACAGTTCTGAATTTGGGAATACCGCGTGGGTGGCTGAATCGTGGAAAAACCAAAGAGCCGGGGAACTCGTTCGGTCATAAAATCGAACGATAGTTCAATTCTCCGACGTAAATCCCCGCGAGCCTCCTCTTATCAGCTTCTCTTTGCTGTACAAAACTCGAATCGAAAAGTTCCACAGACTCCCATGAGAAGAGAGATATCTTCACGGATTCTTCTTTGTGAAAACAGCTATCCTAATCCCTACTTAAAATTGGGACACCATTTATTCACGAGCTCTCCTTCAGTGGCGTAACAACGTTCCGTCGGAAGTGGTACGAGTCGGGATCGAACTTGAATTCCTGTCTGTTATAATTTATTTACTATCGCTCGATAAAAATCGCTCGTTTTCACCGCGGGTTACGCTCGGTAAGGGTAAGAAATAGCCGAGAAGAAATTTACGGTAACAGTTATCCGCTCGTCGTCGGTTGGCAAACGTTCGTAGAAATCAGGAATTCCGTGTAACGACACCCGGTCCCCCGCATCTGCGGTTTCGGTGTCAGAATAATAAACACGGCATAACAAATTGATAATCCGGAACTCCATAATCGTGTGCATATTTCGAGTCCCCGGGGGAATCTGGTACGGGCCCGCGGTAAAAGAAGTTTCCACGCTCGTTGTTGCGCCAAATGGGCCGCCGTAAAAGCCTCGGGGGTGCTCCGGCCACCCTCTTTTTCCCTCCCTCGGCAATCGCGTCCTTCGCATCCGCTTTCGAAGTTCGCCGCGCGACCTCCGACCGCCCATCGGTTCCGTGCTTCCTTTTATCGTTCGTTTAGCGGTACATACGTACGATCCGATGGTTTCGAACGTGCACGGTTTCGAATGAAAATGTTTCGGCAGCCAGCCGCGTCGTCGGCCGAGAGATTGATGAATCCGAACGGGTTCGATGAATCGCCGGAAAGTGGCGGGCGGAAATCTGATCGAAAGGGATCGGCGCTAGGGAGATGTAAATAATAGCCGCCGCCGCCGCCGCGGGGATACGTTTCCCGAATCCGAACGCTTCTCGAAAACGAGTGCCCGACGCGAATCGACGACGTTGCAACAATTCCAATAAATCGGCAGGAGTATATCTGCTCTACTAATGGACCGGTTGGCTCGTATAGCTTCCGCGAGGGTGAAACGTCGCGCGTTCGGGGTAGAGCTACTCGAATTTCTTTCCCTTCGCGGGGCGCATGCAAATCCGCGGCCAACTGCAAAGTGAGACAAACCGCGATAGTCGGCTTTAATAAGAATTTCATGGAAACGTTCCAAGAAAACGCGACCGCGTTTTCGTCCCGTGAACCAGGAAACGGAGCTGAATAAAACTCTATGGTCGGTNAACGCATTGTCCAATTTGCAAAACGAATTGTCCCTAAACGTCGAATCTGTATGCACGAATAAACAGAGGGCAGAATATCCATTTTCCAACAACTTGTTGGCTATCGTCGTCCCATCGAGGACCAATAAATCTGTTGGCGCGGCACCGCACCGACGATTAAAGGGGTGGCCGGTGGTGGCGGTGGTTTATGGACCGAGACACGGGCCATCGTGCGTCGCGTCAGCTACTCCGTTTATCCGTGGAAAGTCGCGGGCCGATTCGGTCGCAGGACACGTCGAAAAGATTAAGCGTTTGGCAGGAAGGTTAACCAGCCGTTGGCCAGGCGGTAACACGCGGAATCGTCTGTAAATTGAGCCCAGGGCCAACGGGAGAGAGCGTCGGGACGGCCATAACTCACCGGGGCTCGTTCTCTGCCACTCCGATCCTCTCACTCTCTCACGCTTCCTCCCGTTTTGCCTTCGACCCTCTCGTACCTTCGCTCTCCTCGGACCTTATCGCAAGGACCGGTAACCCTCTCGCGACGGTCCGGACCGTCTTGCTCGACGGACAAGCTGTACCGATCATTTTTGTCTTCGAGACGGATCATCGTAACTTGACGTCTCGAGTACAAGAGCAGTAAAAGAGAATGGGACGACGACGGGAGACAGGCCGTTCGATGTTTCCAGCAGATTTTTTACTTTCCCCGTTTGTTCTCGGTGGACTTTCTCTCGTT
>SMSR01009408.1:0-67198 GCA_019453355.1 Ceratina japonica | reverse complement strand
GTCGCGCGTTCGGGGTAGAGCTACTCGAATTTCTTTCCCTTCGCGGGGCGCATGCAAATCCGCGGCCAACTGCAAAGTGAGACAAACCGCGATAGTCGGCTTTAATAAGAATTTCATGGAAACGTTCCAAGAAAACGCGACCGCGTTTTCGTCCCGTGAACCAGGAAACGGAGCTGAATAAAACTCTATGGTCGGTTCCCCTAATTTCTCGTAAAACGAAAATAAGAACGCTCCGAGGAGGACTACTCGCAAAAAACGACAAATTCGTTTCGTGTCCGCTGAAATTTAATCCGAGGATTAACCCCACTCGATCCGACGATCTATCCACGTTTCTCTCTTAATTATAGTGGTCGGTCCTAGAACGCTTTCGCTGTATTTCACCGATCACGGTTTCACGAACTGTTGTTGTGCGATAGCTGCACTTTCGCGGAGTAAAGGATGTTGCATCAAGTTTTTATCCGTTCGAAATCGTTAAATCGCATCGTAGACCGTCGTCCCGCGTCGTGAGAGAAAAATACTTAATAGCGAAGCACGCCGGCACACCGTCGCGCGCAAAATTGTGTCCGTGAGGCGAAAGAAAAATAATTACGACTCGAACCGCGCGACTATAGGATCTAAAGAAACAAAGGGGCAACAGGCCGCGGGACGCGAATATAATTTTCGAGGGTTGGTTCACAACCCTCGGCCGGCTAATAAATTGCCAACGCGGGACTGTTTATAAAACGTTTAACCGTTGGCAGGTTTTCGCGAAGTATCCATGGAAAAAAGTGACCGAGAGGAGCTCGGCTACAAGCGGAGAAGAGAGAGTAGGCGAAGCAAAAGGGAGACGAAGACCGTGATGGATGAGCGTTTTGGATGACGTCGCGCGCGAAACTCGGTTCGCGACAATGGAAACAAATTATTGATTGTTTGCTTAGCAGCGAGGCGGATGTTAATTAATAAACCGCGAGCGAGAGTTCGATGATTTTTCGTGACGTCGATCGGTCACCTTTACGAACGATCGAATCTTTCAATTTGGAAGATCGGCACGCGCGCCTTTCAGCACCGACTAGCCGTGCGTGGATCGACGAACCTCCACCCTCTCGCAGCTCGCAGCCCCTCGAACGATTCGACAGCGGGATCGCGGAAGGGGACAGGAAAATAATGCATTAGAAATTCAGATGACCGGCGGAGTCTCGTGCAACGCGATTTATCAAGTGAAATCGCGGCTACAGTCAAATACCCGTCCGTGTGCTCGTTGGAGGCGACAGTTCATTTTTAATATAAAACGGGACTCGCGAGAAAGGGGCAATAAGAAAGGTAAAAGAAAAGGAGGATTCCTGGCTACGACGGCGAAAAGAACCGGGACTGATATCGCTGCCGATGTCTCCGACGTGGAAAAACCGAGATTCGCTGGAGGAGATCGCGAATTTCGACGATTTCTCGCCGCTCCTCCGATACTAGACAATCGTTTTTACTCGCTAACGTATTCGAGAGACGTTCTTCGCATTTTTCTGCCGAAACGATCGTCCTCCATCGTTCTTTAGTCACTGAAGAAGAAAAGAATCGTGCCGTCAACTCCTATTAAGATCCTCGTAATAAAGTTTTGATCCGTGTACAATTGAAACAAGTTTACCGACATCGAGTTTAAATGACAGATCGGCATCGTCTCCGAGATTGGAGTCGTGCCAGTTGTCCGAAAGACTAACAAACCGAATAAGACGTTTAGAGCGCGAGACATATTGTGTACGTACGAGGAGACGGGGGAGATAAATCTCGGAGTCGTTTTATCGACTTCGTTCGGTCGCGGAGACATTTTTCCGAGGATCGTACGATCTCGTCGGAGGGTTCGCGCAGCGCAGAGCGAACGAGAAAACCGCGTCCCGGAGGATCGCGCAAAACCTGTTGCCCGCGACGGGCCTCACAGCGCGATAAAAAGTTGCCGACCGCGCGCGCTTCTTCTACTAAGCGAACAGTTTAGCCACCATAATGCAAAGTCGTCGAGTCATTCACCGATCAAAGGCGTTAAGCCCCGTTTTCTCTCGGCCGCCTCCGCTTTGAAAAGGACCCACCACCCCGCGACGTCCGTTTGATTCGTCGCCCGAGCTGTGCGCGCGAACGATCGTCCGAGTTCCTTTTGTGAATGCCGAACGAATCGCGAGGACAGGAAACAGTAACGCAGTGAAAAGAGCGAAGAAGCTTCTCACGATGATTGGGAAGCGTGACAGATTTGTCGGAGTAACCAAAGTATCGTCTTTTAAACGAGATCGTATGGGAAACATCGCCGAAACGGTATCCTAAACCGAGTCGAGGCGGAAATGGAATTTCGGATCGGAAAAACCGCGCGAAAAGCGAGGTTCGTCCGTCGTAGGACCGCGGGGAAAAAAAGCGTTTTAGGTGGCACGGCTCCGATCGATTATCAGAGGTTGCGGTAGTCGAAGCATGACTCGCGGATTCGTAGGTAGACGCGTTCCTCGCGCGAAACTTCGTAACCTAGAGCGTTCCAGCGGTACGCGCTGGACGCGGCTGACCAGCCACTGCCGACCGACCGATGACTGCCTTTCTGATTGATGATCGCTACCGGACTCTCCGACGCCATGCATACCCTCTATCCTTCGACCTCCACCCACGCGCGTCCCTCCACGGTCAACCCTTCGTTCGACTCGTTCCCGGAATCGCGCCTCCACCCTGTTTCACGCTCTCGTCCACTTTTTTTTTTCATTCTCGTTCCACGAATTCGAGTATCGCGGAACTCGCTCGGCCCCCAGAGAATTCTTCGAACTACGAACGACGACGCGCAATGAGGAACATTTTCCAGAACCACGACCGATCGACGAATTCTTCCCGGGCATCGATTAAAACAGATTCTACTGAATTCAAGAACCGATTAAAAGTCGAGTAAATTCGCGATCGCCGTAGGAAATGTCGTAACGAATTGGAGGCTTTAATTGGAAAAGGTTGGTAAAAGTTTCTTTTATAGGAGAAGGAAGGAACGTTAAACGTCCGNCTCGCGGATTCGTAGGTAGACGCGTTCCTCGCGCGAAACTTCGTAACCTAGAGCGTTCCAGCGGTACGCGCTGGACGCGGCTGACCAGCCACTGCCGACCGACGGCTGACTGCCTTTCTGATTGATGATCGCTACCGGACTCTCCGACGCCATGCATACCCTCTATCCTTCGACCTCCACCCACGCGCGTCCCTCCACGGTCAACCCTTCGTTCGACTCGTTCCCGGAATCGCGCCTCCACCCTGTTTCACGCTCTCGTCCACTTTTTTTTTTCATTCTCGTTCCACGAATTCGAGTATCGCGGAACTCGCTCGGCCCCCAGAGAATTCTTCGAACTACGAACGACGACGCGCAATGAGGAACATTTTCCAGAACCACGACCGATCGACGAATTCTTCCCGGGCATCGATTAAAACAGATTCTACTGAATTCAAGAACCGATTAAAAGTCGAGTAAATTCGCGATCGCCGTAGGAAATGTCGTAACGAATTGGAGGCTTTAATTGGAAAAGGTTGGTAAAAGTTTCTTTTATAGGAGAACGAAGGAACGTTAAACGTCCGTGTAATTACGTAAGCAGTTCGATATCGATTATCGCGGCGAATGCTGCGATATCATCGGGCCCGATGCTGAAATAACGAATCCGAATAAAGGAGCGGGAAACGGGACACGGTATCGAAGCGATGAAACGTGACTGGACGAAAATCGAAGTTTCATCGCGTTTTCTTGGCCAACGCTGCTGGCCGAACTCCACGGGGAAACATTTTCGTCGTATCAAAACATTTTTCTACGGGATAACAAAAATTCCCGGGACCGTGGTGTCTATCGTCGACGACGCCGCGCATCGTTACCGGTCGTCAAACCACCACCGGATCCGACCCAGCGANTTCCCCTAATTTCTCGTAAAACGAAAATAAGAACGCTCCGAGGAGGACTATTCGCAAAAAACGACAAATTCGCTTCGTGTCCGCTGAAATTTAATCCGAGGATTAACGNCCACCACCGGATCCGACCCAGCGAACCGGAAAATAATATTACGAATTTTGGTAAAGCGTCGCTCCTTAAGCGCGGATGCAAACGATCCGGATGAGAGATGGAAAAGCGATCAGAAGTGGAAAACACGAGCGCTATTTAACTGGTAATCGAGCAGAATACGCGTACACGGATGACCTGGCACGACCCACCGGCCCCCGATCGAGGAAAGAGCGGTTACAAGGAAAAGGGATCCACCGCCTCCCCCGGGGGCCGAAGAACCCCGAGAATCCCACACCCCCGTACTCGCCCATTTCCTTTCATTCCGAGCAATATTTCTTTCTTTCGCGGGATCCCCCTCGGCCGGTGTCCTTTTATCTAACAAGGAGCAAATCATTTCCCTATTATTTGCTCGCTATCGCGTTCTCGCTCCTCCGAGGCTTCCCGCTACCACGCCGCGGCCTCCTTTCGTTTCGACCGTTCCCGCGACCTGTCTCGTTCCTCTCGCCGCGAGACCCTTTCTTCCTCTACTCTCCTTTTCCGATCGTCGCCACTCTCTCTCTCTCTCTTACTCTACTATCGCTCCCGTTTCTACTATATTTTTTGGATCGCTGCCAAAGTCTATTCATCCCGTTCCACGTTCGTTTTCGAGTACGAGCGCGAGATACCACCCTCTCATTCTTCTTCTTCTTCCTCTCTTCTCTCCACACTTAAACTCGTACTATTTTCGTTTTTTCTCGTTTGTCGCGTCCGAGCCGNCCGCGAGACCCTTTCTTCCTCTACTCTCCTTTTCCGATCGTCGCCACTCTTTCTCTCTCTCTCTCTTCCTCTACTATCGCTCCCGTTTCTACTATATTTTTTGGATCGCTGCCAAAGTCTATTCATCCCGTTCCACGTTCGTTTTCGAGTACGAGCGCGAGATACCACCCTCTCATTCTTCTTCTTCTTCCTCTCTTCTCTCCACACTTAAACTCGTACTATTTTCGTTTTTTCTCGTTTGTCGCGTCCGAGCCGAGATTCGGATACGCCGCCGTTTCGTGCTGATTGTACGAAGATAGAAGCGGCGAGACGGGTGGCTGACCCGTGAATTAGGAATTTTGAAAACCGGCCGCGCGTCCTTTTGGACGATTTATTATCGCGGGCTGGAGAGCGCGCGTTCGCTTTCGAAGTTCGCCACGGGTTTTAACCGGAGTAATTTAATCGTAATTAAGTAGGTAGGTACGCGCTCGGCTCCAAGTACATAAAGTTTCTACACGAACGCGCGCGAGGACGACGACGACGCGGCGACGGCCGGAGGCGAAACCGTCCTCGGTCCGGTTGAAAGGGGTGGCGGCGGCGGCCAGTGGTGGTCGGTTTAAACAATTATCACAAGGGTTGCAGCTTGCACGAGTTGACAAGGGTGATAAGTTATAGCGCGTGTGCGGCTGCGGCGTTGGCCAGCGGGAGGGGGATTAGGCGGTTGCTTAGGAAATGCTGCGTGGTCAACGGTGGTCACGATGAATTACATCTATTACGGTAATGCAACTCTCCTTCCCTCTCGCTCGCTCCCTCTCTCTCCCTCTCTCTTTCTCGTCTTCGACGCGAGTTTTTTCCACATTTAATACGAACGGAACGACGCCTCGCGTAATTTACTTCGGGCCGGCTAATTAGCCCGCGGAATGAAATTACGCGTAGACCGGAGAAACCGCGCCTTCCTCCGTTTTTATTTTAGTAGGAGATTATTTCAGAAATTGTTTGCCGAACCTCTCGATTGTCCGTCGACTCGTTCGTCGTCGATACGTAAACGACAAATAATTATCGTCGAGCCGGGAGGAGAGAGTCGTGCCGAGAGGAGCGTATTCTCCCGTGGAAACTGCGAAGGGGACGACGGGGCCGTTTAAATAATATTTTCATTCATAACCGAAGCGATCCAGAAGCGGCGGAGTTACATAAGAATCGGGCGCGGAAAGGAACGGTCGTAAATCTGTTCGGTCGACGAGGGGGTTGCGCGGAGGCGCGCGGAGACACGGCCCAAGTGTCCTTTATAGCATTGTTAACAACTAATGTATGCGGCCCTCGGAAAACCCTCGGCCGCGTTTAACATTCTTTAACATTATTATACACATGGCGGCCGTCTGAGCCGGTGTCTTCCGTGCCGCGCCAACCAAAAACGACCCTTCGCGCCCTCGGGGGAAGATTTTTCCCCGATTTTATTTAACTGCAACCTCGGACACCCTTTTCCCGCCCTTCTTCGCCGCCGTCCGCCGTATCCCCTTTCCCCCCTCTCGCTCACTCTCTCTCTTTTCTCGTTTTTTTCCTCTCTCCGTCCGGCCGGCGAAGTTTCCGTCGTCGGGAATCCGGTCACGTTTTAAGACTTACGATCGGGGCCGTAATTTCGACGAACAAGTGGCGCTTACTACTTTCTGATACGAGCCAAAGGGTGAGAAGGGGCGAGCGGGGGAGCGTGGAACGCGCGACGCGAGCACCTACGCCGGAACAGAGCGCGACGAACTCCAGTCGAAGATGATAAACGAAACACTTCCGGTAGCAGAGATAGAGTAAATTAATTTGGAACGATCGTTCGTGGCATGAATAAATACCGGATGCACGCGATGCCTAATTGCTAAGAAAAAAGAAATACTAAGAAATTCCAGGCGATTCATAACGCGGCGCGCGGCGGTTCTCGCGCGGATCGAGGCCTAATTAAAGTTAACTCGCGATATTGGTTAATTTATCGCCGCGGCACGTAAAACGTCGATCTTCGTATTTAGAACGAGCAGCGAGGCCTCCGGTTCTCCTTCCTACGGTCATCCGAATGGATCCCTGTCGATTTATTACGGCGAACGCAATAATTCAGCGTAACGCGATTAATGAACCATGCGGCGAACCTTGTTTTGCCGCTATACCCCTTTCGCAGTGTATCGTTCTATTAGTAACGCCGTTCTACCGATAATCGCGGCTCGTCCTCGAGATCGAATTTCATTTTACCGGTCTTATCGGTTTAGAAAGTTGAAACCTCGCTGGTTTCGCTGGTAAGGTTTCGACGCTTACGAAATAATGAAGACGCGATACTCGATCCGTCGAGGAACGCCTAATTCTAATTGCGGACATCGATCGATTCGGATCGCGAATTCGCTTACTCGCAGTCGCATAAGCGTGTGTAATTTTCAACACGGGTCGTAAGCGTGTTCTCGCGATCATTAGGTTTTGGAAGCAGCTTCGCCGATCGGTCATCGGCGCGCGATGGGAAACGGTCGGCCAATTAGCGCCGATTACCCTGATCGACAAGTCGTTCTCCGCTTATTCTTCGATCGATCCACGCCGCGCCGCGTAATGACGACGAAACGTTTGGGCCGCGATTAATTTGACGCGATACACGAGACAACGTCAAAACGGAGACGCTATGTGAAAAGAATAATTTTGTTCGCAACGATTCGTCGTTTATAAAAAGCGAAGTAAAAGTTCCGAGGATCTTCGACGGGATGGGAGGAAGGAATAGGGAGGAAACAAACGTCCCGAAGGAGGAGGGGGTCGGTCGATCTTATTTTACGTCACGACAGTTTGCACCAACGCCGTAGGGGTGAGTCGCGGAGGATTTAAAATTTGTATAGATTAAAATAAACTTTTTTATCCGCCTACGAGTTTCCGATTCCCACGGGGAAACCGGAGGAGGACTCGCCGAGAAGGCAACAACCGAACTTGGAGAACCTGGACGAACACGGATAAAGTTAAAACAAAATAGACCTTACCGATACAGAAGAATACGACGAGCTCGAAATAGTGGGAGGGAAAAAAAAAAGAAAGAAGAATACCGGGATGAGATATGAAATGGAATCGAGGTTGATCGATAATCGGTCGATGATTCGCTCGTAAGGGGGTAAGGGTTATTTTTCCGTGGACGGCTTAATGGTATTGCGAGGGAGAGAGAGAGGCCGGCGCCGGGGCTCGACCGAAATTGGCCGGGCCCTTTGTATTTTGATTATCGTCGGATTATTTTAATCACATTAGCGCTCACCGCGCTGGTCCGCCTGTTACACGGCGTGGAGCCTCTCGCAAAATCAATCTCGCGTCTAATGGGGAAGATGGCGCTTTTCATCCCCCCTAGAGACCACTCCCGTTCCGCGTGCCACCCTTCGTTCTCGAGAATCGTTTCCCATCGACCCCGCTTATTTTTTACGCAACGATACCTTCGGATATTTAAACTTGGAATCGGTTTTAGACCGTTGCACCGCGCGACGCACAGAAAATCGACGACCGATCCTTTGACAGGACCTCGGACGACGAGCGACGATCGGCCGCGCGATTTCTACGATTTCGAGAATTATGATAAGGACAAACGGCATTCGACGTTGCCGAGGGAAATAAAAGGGAAAAGGCAACGCGAAAGCGGAAATTGATCGCGTTCCAAGGTTCCTCCCGGCGTTCGCGATTAGAATAAGCTGCACGGGTACATAGTACACTGTAATTAGATAGGCTCGAGGAGACGACTCGTACAAATCGCCTGGGATTACGGGGCGAGTCGCGTGTTTTCTACTCGCGCGTCTACGTACACGTACGCGAGCGTATCCGCGAATATTAGCCGGCGCCACTATCTCGAAATACCGAAAAAATTCTGACGGATGGACGCGATCGGTCATACGTCCGCGAGCTTTCTTCCTACTCGCTCGAACCTTCCTAGCTCGAGGCCGCGACTCGCTCGTTTGCTCGTTCCATCGGTGTCGCGAGCTATTCCTCGCGTCACGAATCTATTTACCGGGAATCTCGGGACTATTTCTGCTTACACACAATTCGTCGGCACAGGTGTCGTTCTTTCGCCGAACGAATATTTCGCCGATCGCTTTTCGTCCAACGAATCGTCGAATTCTCTCGCGAACCACGTCGCTTTCCAATGTATGCAACGTGTTTCGTCGGTGAATTCTCTATTCTATAGGCTCTCGACCGTCACTGCAGTTGTAGCAGAGATCAGAGTAGGCAGCGATGAATCATTAGCGGACTAGCGAACAGGCGCGTGGTGACGTTTATCTCGGCCAGTGGTACAGCCCGATAATTTCCGCGACGCAGCGCGCCGCTCGGAAGCGATCGCGCGGTTGCTGTCGGTAGCGAACAGAAAAGCAACAGCAGCCGTTCTATCATCGTCCTCTGATACGCGACACCTTGCAAAAATATTCCAAAGGATTTGTACGAACGTGCGTTTACTCAGATTTTATGATCTTTATAAAATGTACTCGCGCTTCCCACGTTATTACATTGAATTCCGTCCGCGATACGATCGTGGCAACGAATTGTTATCTGAAAAATTGTATATGCGAGCCGTATATTATATTGGTAAAAGCGTCGTGCGATAAGCCGGCGTACGGTCGCGTGATCGCGGTCGGCTTTGGCGAACGCGATGCGGGGCACGGATTCGTTATCGCGGCCGAACGAACGAACAGATTGGAATCGTAAAAATGAAGCGGCCGCGGCGTGTAACCGGCAATTCTTCGGAGCCGCACGGCAATGAATCAAAACGACGTGGCTTCCTTTGGCCGGCGCGGAGCTGCATTTTTCCCCCGATTCAGAAACCCGCGATCCGGCCCCGATAAATCCTTTACCCGTAATTAGCGTCGGCTCGCAAGGTCCCCGGGACAGGTTCATACATTTTTATAAGAACCTCGGCTCGTTCGACCGAGTTCGCGGTCGGATCGTTACGATGTACGCGTACACGTTTTCCTCCACGGTCCTCTGCGTTCGATTGCTTTGCCGCGTGGCTCGTTGCGGCAGCAACTCGCGAACGCGGACGCGTGAACCTCGGGTCGCGGTCGCCCGATCGTTGACTCGTACTACTTGAAATCGGGCATACGGATCGCGTACGAATTTCGGACGGCCGGAGAGAGTCGAGAAGCGGCAGAAACGGCAAAGATCGGAGAAATGTACGCGCGGTAAGGGTCGAAGGTGGTCGCTCCACCCCGATGATTGCAGGTTGCATCGGCACGCCTTTCGGCCTCGGCCGGCCAGTGTGCGCGCGCCCAGCCGCGAGATTCCCTCTTTCTTCGGTGCACCCAATTTTCTCGCAGGAAGAAGAAGAAGAAGAAGAGGAGAGGAGAGGAGAGGAGGGTGAAGCGGAGGAGGACGACGACGACGAGGAGGAGAAGGAGGAGGGAGGGAGGGAGGGAGGTAGAGAGGAAGAAGAAGAAGGGCCTGCGTGCTATCCCGTTCGCGGCCACCATAATCGCGTTGCACGCGGCAAACATGGCCGCCGCCGCGGTTCTCGTGGCAGCTGCATTCGCCGCGTTTCCACCGCGTCCACTCTTTTTTCTCCACTACTCTCTCTCTCTCTCTCTCCCTCTCTCCCACTCGTCTTTCCTGCCCTTTCATTAATTTTTCGTCGCGGTTTTCCTGCTTTTACGATCTCCCGCCCTCTCTCGACCCTCGCGTATCCTTTTCGTGGTGCTCGTCGCGAGCGTCGTCGTTCCTTTCGACTTTCTTCCTTCGCGTATATATTCTTTTCTTTTTTTTTTTTTCGCCGTGGGTTCGTGCGGCCGGGTTTTTGCCCGCGCGCGTCGCTCTGCCGGAGCCGCCGAGAAGTTATGCTAATGCGGCGAGCATCGCATCGGTTCTCGGAAGAAACCCCGCGAAAAATGGCAGGGCGAGCGGCGAGGGGCGGAGGAACCGACGCGCAGGAAGCCGGTAATAACAAGGTGCGCCCTGTCGTTACGCGGTTCTCGCGTATACCACGTACACACGGATTATGTACCGGCCCGTGCGGGGACATCACGCGTGCTGAACCCGCTCCTAATGAACGGAAGGGGCTTCCTCCCTCCTTCCCTACATCGCATCGCCAACGAAAACGATCCTCTGCACGCGAAACGAAACGCGTTCCCTCGATACGCCGCATGCGATTTCTCGATCGTTCTCGCCGACACGGGGGCGTTCCAGGATCTCTCCGGGATCGTTGCAGCTAATAAAACCAAGGATACACGTCGGCGCTTCGAACGAACCCGAGGTCGAGCTCGCCGTTTATAAAATCGCTTTTAAATCGCGGTTCACCTAAGTGTATTCTGTTACCCGATACCTGGAGCCAACGAGAGAATTGGCCGAGAACTGGAGCGGCAAGGTGGCAAATATTTTGCGGTCTGTGCGGCCTCGTCGGTTCTTGCCTCGCCCGACCGTTCATCGACGATATAATACGTATAGCTAGCACGAGGGGCCCCGAAAACCGAGCAAACCGACGACCGTTCCCGGATACCGACGTAGTTACGTTCGTTTCCCTTGCTCGTTTCCAAGCTACACCTCGTTCGTATATAAATCTGTAATGAGCCGCAGTTTACGGGACTGGAGGGTACCCCTCCCCGTCCCTCGCGCGTTTCTTCCTGCGATTTATCCAGCTTGCGCGACAACCCTTCATCGGGCCGATGAATAATTTTTACAGGTTCCTCGAACGCCGTCTCGTCGTTTCTTTGTCGTCGTGATACTTATTCGTTTTGCGATAATCTAGAACCGTGGTCGGTTACACGCGATGAAACGAGACGTCCCGAATCGCCGGCAAGAGCGATCGGGGACTGGAATCCGTTAGCGGCGAATACGGGCCCTTCTACCTGTTTCGGAACACGGAACCGACTGTCTTCTCGTTTGTTCCGAAGTCTCGTCGCTCATTTTTCATTCGTTTACGCGCGGCCCTCGGACGTCGAACGAAACGAAGAGAGACGAATAGGGAGCGAAGCGAAGGGGGAGAAGAAGGAAGCCGGCGCAGCGTCGTCGTTGTTCGATAGAAGAGCGGCCTCTTTCCGCCCTTTGTTCTAGCCCGCAAGTTTTCTTCGTACGGGCCGAGGGGGAAACAAAAGACAAATTACGGAGACGGCCATCGTGCGACCCTTCCCACCTGTCTATACGGGGAACTGGTCCGGCGAGTCGGACACATAGACACGGAACCGGGTATTAGAGAACGCGGACGAAGGAATCGCAAACTATTTTTTTCGCGATTGTCCTACAAGAATTCTTATCGCGCACTTTTCTCACGAGTCGTACCGAGTACTCGACTCGCTTCTACCGGTAGTGTCCGCGGGCTACATTGAAGAAATTCCAAAAGACGATCCCGGAGTAAAATTAACCCTTTATAACCGAGAGAGCTCGTTTACTTTGCGACACTTTATCATTTTGTTGTCGGGCGAGAGGAGCGCGCGAGGCGACGGCCGACGGCGGGTAGTCGACGCGGGCCGACGAGTGACGAGCCCTCTAACAAAACCACCGTTCCTCCAATAATGCCGTGTCCCACCAGGCGCGGCTCTCTTTCCGCGATTTCTTTCCTGCCACGAGCTTGTCACGAGCACGAGTATTCCAAAATACGAATTCTATTTCGGTGTCGCGCGTTTCCCGACGCTCATCGTCACTCGACGGCGGCGCGCGCTCGCTCGCCCCGAGACACGAAATTTGACGGTTCATCCGGCTACCGGGCGAGGCTACAACCTCGGAACTATCGGACAACGATATTTTCGTTCCTAGCGAAAGTAGCGATTCCCGTGTCTATTTCTGTCCCGGCTGCCAACGGTTAAACACTTTGTTCGTTCCCGACGAACCTTTCGTACGGACAATGGTATATATTACGATCATTTAACATCGGAGCCTACGTCGTCGTCGCTGGCTCGGACGAGATGTAGAAACTCCCGTGAAATTGATTAGGTATTTAATCGAGGCATTTACCGCGTCGCGAGCGAATCGAAAGACGCTTTCATCGTCGCGAGCGTCGGCGACGAAAGAAGCGTCGGGCAGCTGACTCCCTGACAGAAATCGTTCTCGAAACCGTGTTAGGCAGAAGAGAAAATCGTACGAGGACGAGCGATAAATCACGGCCTTTGTACCCGGCTTCTTATTTTCATTCCTTACGGACTCTTGCATCATCGATGACTAATATATATATATGTATGTATGTATTCGTACCTTGGGTGGTACTGGTATGGAAGCTNTACAACCTCGGAACTATCGGACAACGATATTTTCGTTCCTAGCGAAAGTACCGATTCCCGTGTCTATTTCTGTCCCGGCTGCCAACGGTTAAACACTTTGTTCGTTCCCGACGAACCTTTCGCACGGACAATGGTATATATTACGATCATTTAACATCGGAGCCTACGTCGTCGTCGTTGGCTCGGACGAGATGTAGAAACTCCCGTGAAATTGATTAGGTATTTAATCGAGGCATTTACCGCGTCGCGAGCGAATCGAAAGACGCTTTCATCGTCGCGAGCGTCGGCGACGAAAGAAGCGTCGGGCAGCTGACTCCCTGACAGAAATCGTTCTCGAAACCGTGTTAGGCAGAAGAGAAAATCGTACGAGGACGAGCGATAAATCACGGCCTTTGTACCCGGCTTCTTATTTTCATTCCTTACGGACTCTTGCATCATCGATGACTAATATATATATATATGTATGTATGTATTCGTACCTTGGGTGGTACTGGTATGGAAGCGGGCTCGAGAAAGAATCGGTCGAAGGCCTTCGCCTTTTTGCTCGACGACGCCTTGCACCACCCGCTCGTTATTTGTTTTCGCGATTTAGGCTCGCGTTGGCGTTGAGCGTAAAAGGGTCGGGGGACAAAAGGCTCGCGTGCGACGCGTTTCTTCTCCCTGTCCCTATAGGTAGGCGCAGGTATACGTCTTGGAACGTTGCGGCGGAACACACACGAGGCGAGCGCGTAATTTGTTTTCTCGCGCCTTGAAAAACCGCGCGCTGCACGAAAGATTAATAGCTTTCGCCTCGGTAGTTTATATCGGTAATTCCTCGTCCCGTCCCGTTGTTTCGTCATTGTGCGACCGATTTCTTCAAACTTTTCCGCCGCGTTTACGCAAGCGAATTCAAGTGAATTCGAGTCAATTACGCGGCGCGTCGTAGGTGTCGCGCGAACGATGTCCCTCGTAACGCGTAATTCGTTTCGTCGTCTCGGTCCTGATTCGCCTCGGGAGATCGATGCTTTTCGTCGACGCTTCGTCGTAAGTATACGGAGAAACCGTGTTTACGCCGTGGTTGCCCGTCGCCGCGGATTAAACGTTTACGTCGAATTCGGCGAGCGCCGTCGTCGTCGGAATAACGAAAAACTCCGGGAGTTCGTCGCGCGAATCGTTTCGGGGAAAGGGACGAGGGTAAGTGTGGAGCGTGGCAGAGGACAGAGGGGCCAATAGGCGTGGAATATCGGCTGATTGACAGGTCCGTCCAGCCAATCGCGGGAAACCCGAAATGCTGATGAGGCCCGCGTCAATCACGCGATACTTCCATCTCGCGCGCGGCACGCACCCTTCTCCTCTAACCCGGCCTTTATCCCTCTGAAAAGCCCGGCCGCGGGATTTGCCGAGTTTCGAGCACGCCACCCTTCCTCTCTCTTTTCACCGCGCGCTATCCCGTTCTTCCTCCCACCCGCGCACAACTTCCATCCCCGCGCAGCCATTCGGTTTCAATAATTATTATCGTTCGTTCGATCGAAGACAAGCTGCGATTTCCCATTGAAAATTGACGATCGAACGTTGTTCAGAGGTTACGCCAAAGCTCCCTCCTGTTTCGAACGAGCCGAGCGATTAAAAGCGTTTTTAAAAATCGCGACCGAACGAGAGACGAACTCGTCTCCGAGGCAGGTGGAACGCGTGGTTAACGTTGCAACGGTCGTTGCGAACGGTAATGAAGAGTGAATGGGTGGATTGAAACTGATATGAACGGAGGGATTGCTCCAATGGAGATTGCAATTAGTTTTACCGGGAAATGAATGTAACGCGTGCTAGTCAGCTTAATGGTTATTGTCAGGTATGCGTTTCTCAGACACTCTACCATTCGCTGGAACGACTACGACAGCATCGATAGCATCGTTCTTTAATAACGGCGTCCGATTACACGAATACACAAGTACCGAACGTCGAATACCTTTCCGATGTCGCGGAAACTTAGTACAACAATAGTCCTGTATGTACATTGTCGACCGAGTAAAAAACGCTCTTCGTAGGATATTAAAAATTGTGGTTGGGAGTTGTCGAAAATCATCTCGATGCACGACTTAGCCGTTGGGTAACGAGGACGGATATTTCCACGACTATTGCGATTCCGCTTTCCGGAATCTCCCGCGTTATCGTCGTTCGAGCAATATCGAACACCGCCGCGCGTCCCGATGCGAATTCGCGATAACGATGCCGCGACGATACTTAATGGGACGAGAGGAGAACGCGATCGATCGATCCGATCCGCGGGAACATCGAAGAACGAGTTCTTGTGGAATCGTAGAGAGAGAGAGAGAGAGAGAGAGGGAGAGCGAAAGAGAGGGTAAAATAAAGAAAGAACGAAGTCGGCAAAGTCGGTGAAGCGTACCGCGTTAAGTCAGACTTCACCGAAAGCTCGTTTTATCGGAGTTCTATAAATTCCGTAGCCGCGGAGCTTCGCTCTCTCCTCCGGTGAATTCGCACGCGAAAACACAGTGCCGCTAATTTCATAGGAGCCCGAGATGATTTATGGTCGGTCGCGGCGGCGGCGGCGTTCCGTTATTGCACCGGGGCCTCCGATGGAACGCGAATACATACGTCTACGCCGGCTATGGAGCGTAAATGTCGGCCGATGCGACTTGTTAATAGGCAGAGGCCGACCTTGACTTTTAACCGGCATAATTAACGAATCCGCGATGCGAGCCGAGAAAGAATAGGAGGTATCCCTGATACGTTGATAGCTCCTCTCGGCTCTGTATATCGTAACGGTGTGGATAATGCGTCGCGATAAATGTACGTTCGTTTCGTAAGCCAAGTTCCCATTGCCAGACGTGAAACGAATACAAGAACGACGAGTGATATATGAATTTGTTGCGCCAAGTTCCGCGACGGGTTAAATAATCGTATAATCGTACAACTCGAATAAACGCGACCATAGAATACGCTTAATCGTTTCCAAGAGTCACGATCGACGAACGCGATTATTTCCATCGCNGAATTTGTTGCGCCAAGTTCCGCGACGGGTTAAATAATCGTATAATCGTATAACTCGAATAAACGCGACCGTAGAATACGCTTAATCGTTTCCAAGAGTCACGATCGACGAACGCGATTATTTCCATCGCGAGTCGTTTACACGTAATACTTATCGCCGCGCGTCCGAAGATCCTCGAGAAAAGTGAACGCATCGCGTCACGCGGCCAACACAATGTTTTTAAACGCGTCGAGCAAAGTCTAGACGGATCTACCGAAAACTACGGTGGACGCGGACGGCGTTCGCAAAGTCTTGCCGTCGATCGGATAAGAGTATCGACGAGGGCAAATCCCGAGATGGAAATATCGATAAGGGCCGTGTCACTCGCGAGACGTTTCAACCCCCCCGCGCTCCCATCGTCCCCCGGTTACTCTATGAAAGCTCCACGCGCGGACTTAGAGTCGCACCCCCTCGCAACGTCCACCCTTCGCCGTTTCTTTTTTATCCCGCTCCTTCGAGTCCCGACGACTCATCCCGTGCCGCGTACGCCACCCCTGCGTCCACCGCCCTCCGATATACTCGCACGCCATCAGGTAGTTTAGCATCTCGACCCTCGAAAACCGCCGCCGAGCCCAACCTCTCGCGGCGTCTTTCTCCTCTTTCGCTACGTTCCTCGCTCTCGTGGAAAAAATCGCTTTCGCGCGAACCGAAGAAGCGGTGAGATCGGCTATCAATCGCGATACGCGAAACGGTCGATTGGCCGGAAAATTTGACGATCGAATTGTTCGGTCGCGCCGCGTTGGAGACAGTTACCGGTATGGAGGGAAGGGAGTGCGTAACTTATATTATCAACCTACCTAGCTATCGAACGAAATAAAAGGACGGAGAGGAAGAAAAATGACGTATCTCGGAACGAACGATTCAATTAGTCTCGCGACGGCGAACGATTTATTTTCAGGTGCGTTAAACGTCGCGTATCCAAGGCGAGCAACTTCGATTTTCATATAAAGCAACGGCGACTGTTGCGCGACGGCTGTTTCGTCATCGTCGAGGAAAAAGGAAACTCAGCGCCGCGGCCGGAGGGAGGTGGGGAAAGAAAAAAAAAAAAAAGGCCGGTCGAGGAAAAAAGAACCGTCGCGCGTTGTTACAACGTGGAAAAATCGATTCCCACGAAGTAACGCAACGACGAACGGCAAAGTTAATTGCCAGGTTGGTTTATCGGACCGACTGGCGCACGTTATCCCGACTGAATTTTGCCCGCCGAGCCAGAGACTGGCGGCAGCGGCCGCTCGAATACGTGTTCCCCGACTATCGCGACTAGGTAAGCGCGAGCATACGGACTTTGATTGAAATATTACCCGAGCGTCAGCCGCTCGGTAAAATGCTGTAATTACGATAGAGGACTATTAATGATTGTTTACATCGTAGCCAGCGCGGATCGCATCGCTCTGTACGCGCGCGAGCGGAGCTTCTTACTTGGAAGCCGGCCGGCCGCAGGATCGTGATCGTCCGTCCCTTCCTTCCTCTTCCTTTCCACGGCGGCGTTTCCTCGTTATCTCGCGACAAGTTTCTTATCCGGATAATAATTACCAGAGATGTTTCGCATCGACGAGGAAATACCACCGGCCGGAGGAGTTGGACGAAAGTTGGGACGCGTCGTCGCGCGTCGTTCGAACGTTCGCACGGACTATTCACGGTAGTCTCGGTTTCTCTCCCTATACGGGCCGGCGCATTGTTCGCGCCATCGGCTTCCGACGCCACCCCTCGCCGAGACGACGCCTAAATGATCATTAATTAAGCGGCCGTTTGAGTGTGCCGTAATCGAGCAAAAAGCGAACGTTTCGCTTTTGTACCCGGATAGCACGGAGCGCGCGGTAGCTATCGCGTCGACCGCCTGTTTAGGCCCTGGTCACGGTGTTCGCGAGGGTGTTATGCTACGACCGATTCACCCCCTCGACTTTCACCGTCTTCTTCTTCTTCTTTTTTTTTTATCCGGGAGATACAACGATACGAGAAGGCGTCCCTTCTCTCGCGTCCGGTTTCACTGATAGAATAAGAAATAGAGAAACGCCTCTGGTTATTTTTCAGAGAACGGCTTGCCGAGAAGATTGCGCACGGCCTACACGAACACGCAGCTGCTCGAGCTGGAGAAGGAGTTCCACTTCAACAAGTACCTGTGCAGACCGAGAAGAATCGAGATCGCCGCGTCGCTGGACCTCACGGAAAGGCAGGTGAGAACCGAGCGAAAGAAATAGCCGAGCGTCGGAGGCCTCGTCTAATTCCTCTCACCGCGAGCGAACCCGTTGTTTCGCTGATTCCAGGTGAAAGTGTGGTTCCAAAACCGGCGGATGAAGCACAAGCGTCAGACCCTGAGCAAAGAGGACGGCGACGAGAAGGACGGGTCCGCGTCCGACGGGATGGAGAAGACGAAGGGCGAGAAGATGAGGGCGATCGACAGCGACGAGAAGAAGAGCTGTCACAACTGTGATATATCCGGCGTCGGTGACGTCGGCAGCACGTTGTCCGGCGACGCGAGCGAGCTAGCTACTTCCGGCCACCGGACCGGCGGCAACAACAACAACAACACGCCCTCGGCGACGAACAACAACAGCAGCAACAACGGGAATCCGGGTTTCAACGCGAACAGTAACGGGGCAAGTAGCGTGGGCAGCACGAACAGCGTTTCGAGCTCGTTCGAGAAGATGATAGCCGACGACGACTCGAGGTCTCAGGACGGGAGCGAGGTGACGTCGCCGAGCGTGGCTACCAAGAAGATCGGCGGCGACGTCAGGATCAAGGTGGAGAGCGGCCGCAAGAGTCCGAACCCCGGGAAACAGCAGATTTCGGTCAGTAAAAAGTCACCGTCGGCGAACACCAAGGAACTCTGCTCGGTGAACAGCAACGGGGTGCTGTTGGCGATGCCGGACTCGACGGTCAGCACGCCCGTGCTGCCCGGTCAGAACTCCGCGAGAAGCCTGACGCCCTCGTCCACTCCCGGGACTCCGGTACAGCTGCAACAGGGCAGTCCTCTCGGTATCCAAGCCGCGCACGCCGCGTACATGCAGAAACCCAGGAGTTCGCCTTCGTCGACGAGCTCCGTGGCCGCCGCTGCAGCCGCTGCTCCTATGCTGCACGGGTCGACGAACGCCGGGACCATGTCTCCTCACGGCGCGAGGAACATCGGCAACGGCCAGACGCACTTTCAACAACAGAACGTCTATCAACCCGCGTCGGCGATCGATTACAGAAACGGAGTGGTGGCCAACAGACAGAGCGTTCCGGCGGTCGCGCAGCAGACCCAATCTCAGGCCAACTATTGTTCCAGAGACACCTATCAACAACCGAGGATTTCGTATCCGGGCGAAGTTCACCCGCTGTACGCCAGACAGAGTCAAGCGATAGGATCCGGCAGAGTGGGTCACCACGTTCGCTCGGCGACGAGCGCCACGTCCAGGACGATGTACAACGCCGCTGGCATGCAGTTCCACCAGCAACAGAGTCAGTACGCCAACACCGGGGGAGAGTACAACGGCTATCCTCAAGCGGGCACGCCGTACCACGCGTCCTATCACCACCGGTCGGTGCAAGGGGGCAATCCTTACGGCGCCAATCAAGGCTATTCGGCCGGTCAACACGAACAGGCCGCCGAGAATTACATGACGCCCGGCAACTACGGCTACCCGAACAGCGGCACCGGGTATCACTCCGCTGGCGAGAATTTGGTTTCTCACGGACACGCCGCCGTGTCGGTGCAAACCGGTCAACACTACTACACCGACATCCAACAGCAACAGCAGCAACAGCAGCAGCAGCAGCAACACCAACAGCAACACACGGCGGAGGGGTACGCGACGCACCAGCCGCCCATGCACCCGAGTTCCGGCGACTACAGGACCGGCGCCAAGTGTCATCCGAACGCGGCCTACTACGAGCAGACGAGTCAGTTGCAGCACGTGCACCAAGGCGGTGAGGCGTCGAACATTCCCAACAGCTACGTCTCGTCGCCCGATCCATTTCCGGCGCCCGGGATGACCACGACCGCGACGGCGATCGCCGCCGCGACCGCGGCCGTCATTACGCCTCCGGGAACCGCGTCCCAGGCGGACGGCACCGCGGACTCCTACAACTACGGCAATTTTTACGCGGAACCGGTCCACACCTCCGCCCCGCCACCGTCGGCGGACAACAGCAACAGCTCGTCGGACTTCAACTTCCTGACGAACCTGGCGAACGACTTCGCGCCGGAGTATTATCAACTCAGCTGAGTCCACGAGACGGAGAACCCTTGTCAATTGGATTGGAGCGACGAACAGTGCCTGCTGAACGCGTTGTACTGATTCGATCGCTACCGACGACGAGCGAGAGTCCGACGTTCGAAAGAAGAAGAGCATTCTCGATGCGGCAAAGCGACGAATGATCTTTGCGAGGATCGCGGCTAGGAGTAACTTCTCTGCGACCGACCAGAACGATCGGCGAATCGTTTGCGGTGGGTTCGCAAGTATTTGGATCGCTAACGATGCCCGAAGACTGATTTTTCCCGAATAAGTAGAAGGAATTACCGTGAACGATACGCGATCAAGACCGGAAATAATAGTGCGAAGAATTGTTGAGGAGGCGATCGTCCGATCACCGTGGAAATGGATCCACCGTTGAAAATCATTTCGGGTGCGAGAAAGATCGCGAGACGCACGGGACAATTCGAAATGTGGACGAGAGGAGACTATGAATAAATTTGTACACCGAACGGAACGTCGCTGGAACGTTTTGAACATAGTTTGGCCAGGAATGATCTTCGCGTCGGCCGTCGCAATCATCTCCGTCCGTAACCAAACGATTGCTTCGCCAGATCGCCATCACCGGAGGGCGAACGACGCGACGGAAGTTCGCCGAATCGGCCGACGAGCGATCGTCGACGCGACGCGGCGGAGCGTCGTGTGTAAATAGATTAGGGAATAACTAATAAAGTTAGAACGGAACGAAGAGGTGCAAGTGCAATCTTTTTAACGGGAAAAAAAAAACAATTTGTACAGAGCGCAGTTACTCGAATTTGGTGGGTGATCGGAGTTCGCGCGTGCTTCGGGCGTGATCGTTCCCGTATCGCTTCGATAACCACGCAAAATACCTGTTCGGGAATTCGCGCGAAGGCCGGCGAACGACGAGCAATAATTCTTAGTGAAATAACAAAGCGTGTACATAAAAATTCTAGTGCGATAAACAAAGGCGAAGGAAAGTGTGCCGAGGACGGAAGGAGTCGCGTATAAAATAACGAAAGGAAAGTGCGCTCGCAACGAGGAGAACATTTTCAGAAGTTCGCTTCGACGTTGCTGCGATCATTTTCTCTGAAACCGTGGGAAGAGACCGAACGATCCGTCGAACGTCAATGTCTTAGTTTCGTTTGTGAACTTTTCGTTGGCTCGCGTTTTAAATCTGAAAGCGAAAGAATAAAGCCTACCAGACCACGTATAACGGTTATCGAGGCGTAAGTCTCGCGGCGAGTGACAAAAATGATTCGTGTACAGGTTCCGTTGTCGATAGCTCTTCTCTTTATCGCGAAACGCACTTTGCTAGAAAGTACGACTTTGGTATGATAAAATTTCGATTCTCGTGCCGCCGACGTTCGACGGTCGATGGTACGCGAATATTTTTTTTCCGATCACAGACGCTGTTGACTCTCGGCTGAACGGCACGACGCAGTGGGAAATATATTATTTAATAGTGAGCCAGCGATCGTATCTGGTTTGTATAAAGTAAACTGATAAAAATGTCATTTAGAAAAGGATCGCGAGTCGTTTACATACGAAAACTTCTTTGTACATATAGCGCGCTTACGATAATCGTACACACGGATACACCTGTAAACGCGTACACGTAGATACACCCGAGTACACGCATCGTTTATTCGATTCTCCGACTCCGTCGCCGATCGGAGGCCGAGAGGATCGTCTCCGGTCCGCGAGAGAACGGGGAACGAACGTAATCGCGATAAAGGATGGCGATCGTAGCGTAAAATCGTTCACGCATTCGCAAATACAATTTACGGAACTGTCTCTTTCTGTTTCTTCACCCTCCTGTTGTTCCGACAGTTCGCCTTTTTCGTTCAACGCTCATCCACGAATCATGCGGTAAAACCGATCGTAAGTGGACATGGAAATGGATGATAATAAAAGATATCATTACGAAATATAAACGCGTTTGTCGTCTCATTCCCACCGTTATCCTTCTTTCGATCTCCCCGGAATCCAAACGAAATCTGCGGTCAATTCTCTAACGAGAGAATAATCTCGCGCTGAAAAAATAACTGGTCGACGCGCGTCGAAACAACGATCGCGACTTTCGCGCGAAGAACGGGATAAATAAGGCGAGAAGATCGACGTTCGAGAGAAGACGATTTCTGAAGACAGGGCATAATTTGCAGCCGCGAATCAATTTTAATGGGGTGATAAATGCGGCGCATCGGGCCGCGGTAAAAATAATATTTCAGTTCGATCGGTCCGATATTTCGAGTCATCCATCATCGTCGCTTCCTCCGCCGAAACTCCCGGGGCTCTCGGAGGAAACGCCACCGATCCAAATACATACATTTCGACCTGATCCCTCTTCTCGCGGGGCCGCGGGGGAACGGGCCGTTCCTCAGGATCGTTCCTCTAGCGTTTTCGTCCTCGTCGCGTTCCGTGGGATCGGTACGCGTCTCAATCCGAATCGGTGTATCGACGCGATCGATACTCGTCCGCGTGGAGGCAAAGGTCGTNCGGTCCGCGAGAGAACGGGGAACGAACGTAATCGCGATAAAGGATGGCGATCGTAGCGTAAAATCGTTCACGCATTCGCAAATACAATTTACGGAACTGTCTCTTTCTGTTTCTTCACCCTCCTGTTGTTCCGACAGTTCGCCTTTTTCGTTCAACGCTCATCCACGAATCATGCGGTAAAACCGATCGTAAGTGGACATGGAAATGGATGATAATAAAAGATATCATTACGAAATATAAACGCGTTTGTCGTCTCATTCCCACCGTTATCCTTCTTTCGATCTCCCCGGAATCCAAACGAAATCTGCGGTCAATTCTCTAACGAGAGAATAATCTCGCGCTGAAAAAATAACTGGTCGACGCGCGTCGAAACAACGATCGCGACTTTCGCGCGAAGAACGGGATAAATAAGGCGAGAAGATCGACGTTCGAGAGAAGACGATTTCTGAAGACAGGGCATAATTTGCAGCCGCGAATCAATTTTAATGGGGTGATAAATGCGGCGCATCGGGCCGCGGTAAAAATAATATTTCAGTTCGATCGGTCCGATATTTCGAGTCATCCATCATCGTCGCTTCCTCCGCCGAAACTCCCGGGGCTCTCGGAGGAAACGCCACCGATCCAAATACATACATTTCGACCTGATCCCTCTTCTCGCGGGGCCGCGGGGGAACGGGCCGTTCCTCAGGATCGTTCCTCTAGCGTTTTCGTCCTCGTCGCGTTCCGTGGGATCGGTACGCGTCTCAATCCGAATCGGTGTATCGACGCGATCGATACTCGTCCGCGTGGAGGCAAAGGTCGTTCGAGCATCGGTTCGGTTTCGCGGGAAATCAGAGCTCGAAGCGGAAAGGAGGCGCGGGACCGAGAGAGGATCACTCGAATCAAGAGAGTCCCGGTGTACGCGGGTTTCGTAGACCGGACGGGGCTGCGTCAGCGAAGAGACTGACAATGATGGATGACCGCGCGTGATGCGTGTGAGTCAAGCCCATACGATGCCACACGATGCCGTGCCGTGCCGTGCCGTACCGTGTGTGCCGTCGAGAGCCGTACGGCGAGGCGAGGCGCGCCGGCAGCTCGTACGTGCACGCGGGCCTCCCGTTCGACCGAGACCGAACCGAACTGTTGCTATCGTTGCATCTGTGCGGAACACCCCAACGAAACGCGACCCCTGATCGCCCATCGCCCTGCGGCCCCACCTCGCTCTCCCTCTCACTCTCTCTCTCTCTCTCTCTCTNAGACTGACAATGATGGATGACCGCGCGTGATGCGTGTGAGTCAAGCCCATACGATGCCACACGATGCCGTGCCGTGCCGTGCCGTACCGTGTGTGCCGTCGAGAGCCGTACGGCGAGGCGAGGCGCGCCGGCAGCTCGTACGTGCACGCGGGCCTCCCGTTCGAACGAGACCGAACCGAACTGTTGCTATCGTTGCATCTGTGCGGAACACCCCAACGAAACGCGACCCCTGATCGCCCATCGCCCTGCGGCCCCACCTCACTCTCCCTCCCTCACTCTCTCTCTCGCTCTCTCTGAAGCTCTTTCTCCCTTTCCGCGCGTCTTCCTCTTTATTCGCATCTACCGCCAGTGTCCGTATCTATCTCTATTTTCGTCTTCGTATCTGTTCGGCTCTCTCTATCTATCTATCCGTTTTCTCTATCTCCGAACCGTCGTCCTCGTCTTCTCGTTCTCTCTGCCTGTATCCTCCGTTCCTCCCTCTGGTTACGGGGATCCTGCGAGGTTTACCTCGCCCCCCTGTCGGGCTAATTTCTCGACGCTATTAACTTTTTCTCCGCGATGGAAACGCCGCCCTTCCGGCGGCTGGTCCCAGAAAAAAAGAGGAAAACCGGGGGAATCGCACTTTCGACGAATCCTTAGATATCGCGGTTTTTGCCGCTGCGCTCGCCTTCCCGCTCCTCTGCCGTTACCTATCCTTCCGCTCACTACATTTTTTTTCCTTTTCGCGGAAACGAGAGAGAGTAGAGAAGGTTTCTAAGCGGGATATGGTCGTAAGAGAATCGTGCGATGCGGGCAACGTTCATCGGAAAGGGGGTAAGTACGACTGTTGCCTATCCGGTGAGAAAATTTTATTCCACGGAATCGTCATAATATTTTCGTCGCGCATCCGCACGATCGACGACCGCGCGAGGATCGCGGAGGGTGGACTATAGAGGGAAGTCAAGGGTTAGTAGCCCCGGCGAGTCGTGACGATGTTTGGCCTCCCCGGTTCGAGCGTCGCGACCATAAATCTTACGATCGTCAAGGGACGACTCATTCACGCCACTTTGCTCTCCGACCGATATACTATGGTCGGCTACGGCCGAACACCCGGAAAACTCCTGAATTCCGGCGACTCCCGCCCCGAACAAGCTGTCACCTCGACCCACTCTCTCCCGACCGTCCATTCTTTTCCACCTTCCACTCGTTGTTTCGCAACTTTCTAATTGGAAAAGTAAAACAACGCGAGATTCCCTCCGACAAATAAATTTTTTACCGGCCTCTCGGACAACTTTCGATGAATATTTCTCGAGAAGAAGAAACACTTTACCGGGGAAGACAGATTTTTCCTTGGAAACGATTTCGAAGCGTTCGACGGAAGGAAACGGTCCCGGATCCGGAGAGAACGTTCGACGTTTAGCGTCGCGTAATTGTGGGTCTCGGGCAAAAACGTAAATAACGAGAAACTCGTTTCAAAGGTGAAATCCCGCGGCGGCGGCGCGGTGCCGCGGTGATGAAACGCCGGAGATTTCGTGTAACGTGGAAAGTTAAACTGTAAAAGACATAATGTCGACCTCCGAGCAAAAAACAAAAAAAAAGAGCTGGCCGCGCGCAAAAACCGCTTCGTGACCAATCCGATCGCTCGCGCTGTAATCTCGATATTTCGATGATGGCGCATGTCGACTCGTGCGAACGCGATCTTTCGCGATCCTCTTTAATTGTTCGGTCGATTTCGCGAGACGAAAAGGGTAGCGGGATTCCGACCGAGTCAAATTTCGTTTACAGTCGCCCGAAACGAAAGAGAACTCGAAAGAGAGACAAAGGTTCCGGCTCCTTCTTCTTCTTCTTCTTCTTCTTCTTCTGAACGGGAGAGAAATGTCGTTAACGCTTAAATGTTAATAAATGTGGAGGGAGCGAGAGAGGAAGAAAGAGAAGAAGGGAGCGGGAGAGAGAAGAAGAAGAAGCGGATCCCGCGTAGTGGACAGGTAAAGGCTGCCTCGATATCGAGCGAGAGAGAAAGGCAGAGAGCGACGCGAACGTATAGAAGGCAAGAAGTTGCTGGCGGCTGCTTTTGAGCCTCGGTTTGTCATGGTTCGCATGATAGATGAAGGAAGCCTCCGCGCTCTACGCGCGCTTCTACACCCTTATACGTGTACGTACACACGGCGTTAAAGTTTTCACCGCGGGAACACCTTGCGCGACACGCCACGGTTACACACCGCAAATAGAATCTTACGCACGCTGAGCCACGCGATGTGCGGCGTGCACGGCACGCGGGGCAAACGGGAAGTTATACCTTCCCCGACGCCCTTCCACCATAAATACCTCGTTTTCCTTGGAAGTTATCGCGCGATTTCTCGAATCGTAAAATCAGCGAAGGATCCTCTTTTTCGCGCCGGCCGATCGAAATCCGAGCGCGCCGGATAATTTTCTACCGACGCGGCGCGGCGCGGCGCGGCGGCGACGACGTAAGAAATATCGTATCTGGAAAGAGTCCCGGCGCCGAAGTACACGGAGACTTAACTAAGAACTCAAGGGTTAGCCGTTCGATTTGACACGTTCCATAAATCTCGATAGGGTAGGCTCGAGAGCACTCGAAAGAGGGTTACCCGGAGGGTGATAGATCCGAAAATCGAGCGGTAACCGTGCAAAACCATTCGGCGTTTCTTCGTCGTAGAGACCACCCCCGGCTGCACACTCGACTCCGATCTCCACGCACACATCGGTAAGAACGCGTGAGCGCATACGCGCGGGGATCGTTCGAATGATTAGTTGCCCCTTGTCACGGCAGAATTCGAATATTAGCCGGGGCCGCATCTTCCGGCCGGCGATACACTTTATTAATTGCTCCGCATCTGGTTTCACCTAACAATAAGTCTATGCATCGGGCGCCAGATCGTTGAAGAAATATTTTCCGAAACTTTAGGGTTCCTGCGAGAGCCGATCGCTACGCAACGGGGAAACGATTCGAGAGAGCAGGTAGGTAGATTCTATGCTAACAAGTATATAGACCCCTCAATTTCCTATATATTGGGAACTTTTCATAAGTCAAAACACGGAAATAAATCGACGATGGTCGATATGAAAAAAAATCGTGAGAAATCGTAGCGAGTAAAAAGTCGTCGGGTAGATAACGGAAGCAAGATTTCTAGCGGAGAAAGGAGACGCGCGGCGGAGATTCTCCGGGCATGTAAAGAGGGAGCACTGTATAACGGTCCTATAAAATGACTAATGATGTAAGGTGGGTGTAAAGTGAAGCGGCTATTGATTCGTAGACGCGTAAATGACACGTCTATCGGCTACCGAGGCCACCAGTCATGCTGAGGTTTTAACTCTTACCGCGGGTGAACCCCCGAACCAGCACCATAGGGCTCGACGACGACCTATAGAGACGATGATAAACGGTCCGTGCCACCGCGGTGGCTGCGGTTTACAATTACCCAGCAATATTTTTACGACGCGACCGCATTAAGAATCCCCGTGGCCGCGTCGCGCCGCCGGCCCCGTTCTCTCCCGCTGTCGCAAGAAACGTTCTATCCGCTACGCGAAAACGCTGTGATTTCGCAGAAACGTACGATTTTTTCGCCGATCCCGGGATTACCGCGATTTCATTCGAAACGGCGGCGTCGAGAAAAAGTTCGCGGGCATCGGTGAAATTTCCCGTCCTCAAAGCGTACGCGAAACGTGCGCGCGTGGCCACGTGAACGCGGATAAAAGTAACGATAACAACGTATCGTCTCGGTGAGAGAAAAGGTAACGAAGGAACGGAAAAGGTGTTTGCCTCTGGTCCGACGCGGAATCCAATCAACGTCTCCATCGCGACTTGACCTTAACGAAAATTGGGTCGAGGATCCACGGAGATGATTAATGCTCGCGCTGATTAGTCTCGGGGTCTTCGAGAGACGAGCGAACGAATGAACCGGGTCTTCGAACCATTAGTCGTCCTATGATCTTTGTCCATCGGTCGGGTAACGTTAGATTGTTCGTAAGACAGGCATAAAATCATTTTAGCTCGCACAACCTATCCACCGACACCTTCGATTCCACGGAGAACTGATTGACGTTTATTAATTATTCCCGGCGGCCGGTTCAATTTTTCTTACCGATACTCCGAACCGGCCGCGCGCTTCATATTTTATCCATTCCGTTCTTTCACCGTTTACACGTATACCCACGCTTATTGAAAATTTTGTTACATTTTTTTAACAATAACATTTAAACAGTCGTTTAAAACTGCTGCTATTCTACGACCGCAGTATTTCGAACGCGCGTCACCCACCCGTTCCCGCTATAAAAAAAAATGCTTCATTAAAAAAAAAATCGTATTAAAAATTAGTTTTTTACATATTTTATCTCGTTGCTTCGTTCAGGACGTAGCTATAGGATTATTTAGGTAAGGTTCGCAGTTTTGTACGATCGCTTGTTGCGCCCAGCTCTCGCCGTTTATTATCAGTTAGGGTTTGTTTATCTATGTTAACATGGCGTCGGCCTGTCTCCCCCATGAGCTCCGGTTGATTTATAGGCGGAGCATCTGACAGTGGATACCACCCCCGTACTCGGGACAACAGCTGTTTCGTTTCCTTCCACGATGAAACGTAAAAGGTAACAGCGTTCAACCCCATCTACCCTGGCAGCTTTCAACCCTCTACTGGGTTCGATCTACCCCGTGGACAACTCGCTCGCTCGCCCTGTTCCAACGACCGCTGGTTCGACTACTCGTGGTAGCGTATCCTCGGTAGGTCCACTACCAGCGGAACCTGACGGAAGAACACATTCTTGTCGACTACCAACAACGAACCACTCGGTCTCTACCTTACTCGCTACGGAGGATACACCGTCCGAAGAATATGCCGGTCACTTTTACATCCATAACTCATAAAGCCAGTATCTTGTTTGGATAATAATCCCAACGTATCGTGTCGAATACCGTAATCAATAATATATCAATGGTCGAAGTCTCTGTCTTAATTACTAAATGTTTGGAAAATCGTCTTGACCTTTTTATTTCATATGCACGATCCTTGAATAATCCGAGGGGTAATTGAGATCGTGGATCATCGCCTCCACTGAGGAGGGTGTCGCCTCTCAGATCACCCAAACGATCCTGTACGATTATCGATAAATTTTGAAATTGACATGACAGTCGACGGTCAGACACAAGAGTCTGTAAAGAAGTGATAGGTCTGCCACCAAGGAAATTTAGATCGTTTCCTTAGAATGATGTGATACATCAATCGTAATAAATACTTTTCTTACGACGCGAAAACCAAAAAATATAGCATGCTTCTAATCGTGTAATATAATTGTCCTCTCGCGGCTCTCTCTCCTCTCTTTTTCGTTTCGACGATGTTTCCATTGTTCGAATCTCGTCGCGTCAGCGGCCGCGGGGAAGCGAGACGCGTTTTCATTAAATGGAATTTCTTAATAGAAACTTTAACCAGGATTGGCAGCATCTGCGAGAGAGCGAGTGGTCGGGCCGACCTTCCAGCAGCAGGATTGAACAGGGGAGACCGACGAAACGACGAACCCGACGCGTGTCGACGCCCGAAATACTGCCGTCCGATCGATCTTCGTCAGACTTGATTTCGCAGCGGTACAATCGTCCAACAAATAGAATTGTACGTTATACCCCCTGGCACCCTCCCTCCGCTGAGCCCGTTCCGTTCCCCGAAAAACTTCACAACTGCCGAACTACCATGCCGCCGCCGTTGCGTTGTCAACATCCCCTTTTCTCCCGGCTTACGCCTAAATTCTCCGGCGCTCCCATCACGTCGCTAACTTTTCAGCGTTAGAAATAACTTAATTTTCACAATGGGCCCATCTTCAAAGGAGGAGTTCCGTACAAGAATTCGGTTTCCCGTCGTCGACGAAGGAGAAATAATTCCGTCGCTTCGTGTCGCGTTGGATAAGGAATCATGCGATGCAGAGGCCGAATCGCGCGCCAAGTCCTGCGCTGCTCGAGGTACAACGCTTTTCGTTGCAACGAGTCGGTCGCTCGTAGCCAGAGGTATTATCGGTCGGCGATCTAGTCGACGACACGCGTAAGTGGCATGATTGATTCTCATCGTCGGACAGCCGTATTTACCATATTTATACTAACGACCGCGCGTACGTCTTAATTAAAACGTTACCCGTGTTCGTACCCTCGCGAGCAAGGAAACGCGAGTAGCGTGTCGACTCGGCGACCCACGACCTTCCGCATTTTTTCTACTCGCCACCATTTTGGTATTCGCTGTCGGTGCCGATACCGATCTATATACGCTCTTTCGAACCGCGATACTCAACGTTGCCAACGTNCCGCATTTTTTCTACTCGCCACCATTTTGGTATTCGCTGTCGGTGCCGATACCGATCTACGCTCTTTCGAACCGCGATACTCAACGTTGCCAACGCGTTGCTAAATTGGCGAGATCCACGATCGGATCAGACTACATTTAAAAATCGATGGATATTCATGATTCGATATTTGATTACACCAAGTATTCTACTTTCTATCGTAAACGCTGGACACTTTTAAGAATTAAAAATATATAACGCGAAACTTATTTTCCGTCGTTTCACTCGAACGATAATTCTCCAGAGGCGAGCAGCATGAGTGTTAATTAAAACCGCGACGTCGCCCGTGTCTGGGAGATATTCCCCGGAAAGAGGAAACGCGTCGACGAAGGAACGAAGGGCGAAGATAGAGAAAAAAGGAAGAGAGCGATCGGATAGACGTACAGAATGGTAAAGGCAAAAGGAAGCAGTGGCAGCGCGAAGAATGTCATAGCTAGTTGTTTCTGGCCGAGGAGGGAGGCTGACACCTTCGTGATGGATGATCGTCGACCGTCCGCTAAAGCTGCCGTAGCTGCTGCCGCCGCCGCGCCGCCGCCGACCCGCTGGAATGGCTGTTGCTCGTTGTTGCTTCTGTTAGTGCTCCGAGTATCGGACAAACCGTGCTCGTCTCGACGTATTAGTTAATATATTTTTCGCCGTAATTCCGCGTTANAGGAGGGAGGCTGACACCTTCGTGATGGATGATCGTCGACCGTCCGCTAAAGCTGCCGTAGCTGCCGCCGCCGCCGACCCGCTGGAATGGCTGTTGCTCGTTGTTGCTTCTGTTACTGCTCCGAGTATCGGACAAACCGTGCTCGTCTCGACGTATTAGTTAATATATTTTTCGCCGTAATTCCGCGTTAAATGGGTCAGCTCCATCCAATTTGCCAGAACGTCGCGTTCGCCAAATTAGTCCGAGGACGCGTGACAGAACTCGGACGGAAATATCTATGAAAGGTCGCGGATTTACGCTCGCCGTTTCGATTATTCCTTTGGAATCGAATTCGATCGATAGAATATTCGTAACTGGTTCGAGGAGAAAAGAAATGGAGCGAAGCTAATTTTTCCGCGAGCTAGTAGCTCGGAAAGCACGGTTAAGCCCGGGGGCAATCGCGCGAGGGTATGTCCGGGGGTAGCGACGGTGGCTGCGGAGGCGGTGGCAGTGGCACCCGATGCTCCGCGCCCCTGGGAGCGTGCTAATGGCTACTGACACACAGTTTTGATGGATCGGCCACCGCTCTTCCTCGACCGCGCTGTCTCGCTCTCGANATATATCTATAATAATATTTTTTGACGTGACGTTTTCTGAATTGTGTGTCTTCCGGACAACGAAGAACCGCGAGGCGGTTGCACGTTTCCAGAGGGATTAAACGCGTGACTAGGAATACGAATCCTCGGGGACGAGACAAGAGGTNGGGGGTAGCGACGGTGGCTGCGGAGGCGGTGGCAGTGGCACCCGATGCTCCGCGCCCCTGGGAGCGTGCTAATGGCTACTGACACACAGTTTTGATGGATCGGCCACCGCTCTTCCTCGACCGCGCTGTCTCGCTCTCGAGCCGCGGCGAAATATGCGAGTCGGTGGTTAGCCCGCGGCGATATACGAGCGGCCAAGAGAGGAAATGCACGGACAAACAGGAAGACGAGCAGGAAACGTTATTGCGTCTCGAACCGGGATGGGATCCCGGCGATGATCGATATCTGGGTCGACGAGGCGTGGCTTTTGCTCGACNCCGCATTTTTTCTACTCGCCACCATTTTGGTATTCGCTGTCGGTGCCGATACCGATCTATATACGCTCTTTCGAACCGCGATACTCAACGTTGCCAACGTGTTGCTAAATTGGCGAGATCCACGATCGGATCAGACTTCATTTAAAAATCGATGGATATTCATGATTCGATATTTGATTACACCAAGTATTCTACTTTCTATCGTAAACGCTGGACACTTTTAAGAATTAAAAATATATAACGCGAAACTTATTTTCCGTCGTTTCACTCGAACGATAATTCTCCAGAGGCGAGCAGCATGAGTGTTAATTAAAACCGCGACGTCGCTCGTGTCTGGGAGATATTCCCCGGAAAGAGGAAACGCGTCGACGAAGGAACGAAGGGCGAAGATAGAGAAAAAAGGAAGAGAGCGATCGGATAGACGTACAGAATGGTAAAGGCAAAAGGAAGCAGTGGCAGCGCGAAGAATGTCATAGCTAGTTGTTTCTGGCCGAGGAGGGAGGCTGACACCTTCGTGATGGATGATCGTCGACCGTCCGCTAAAGCTGCCGTAGCTGCTGCCGCCGCCGCGCCGCCGCCGACCCGCTGGAATGGCTGTTGCTCGTTGTTGCTTCTGTTAGTGCTCCGAGTATCGGACAAACCGTGCTCGTCTCGACGTATTAGTTAATATATTTTTCGCCGTAATTCCGCGTTACCGCGTTAAATGGGTCAGCTCCATCCAATTTGCCAGAACGTCGCGTTCGCCAAATTAGTCCGAGGACGCGTGACAGAACTCGGACGGAAATATCTATGAAAGGTCGCGGATTTACGCTCGCCGTTTCGATTATTCCTTTGGAATCGAATTCGATCGATAGAATATTCGTAACTGGTTCGAGGAGAAAAGAAATGGAGCGAAGCTAATTTTTCCGCGAGCTAGTAGCTCGGAAAGCACGGTTAAGCCCGGGGGCAATCGCGCGAGGGTATGTCCGGGGGTAGCGACGGTGGCTGCGGAGGCGGTGGCAGTGGCACCCGATGCTCCGCGCCCCTGGGAGCGTGCTAATGGCTACTGACACACAGTTTTGATGGATCGGCCACCGCTCTTCCTCGACCGCGCTGTCTCGCTCTCGAGCCGCGGCGAAATATGCGAGTCGGTGGTTAGCCCGCGGCGATATACGAGCGGCCAAGAGAGGAAATGCACGGACAAACAGGAAGACGAGCAGGAAACGTTATTGCGTCTCGAACCGGGATGGGATCCCGGCGATGATCGATATCTGGGTCGACGAGGCGTGGCTTTTGCTCGACGTCTCGCCGCAAATTTTGATTTCGACTTTCGAATCGTATCGACGCGCTCTTGGAAACTTTGGTCGAAGCGAGGGACGAAGTTCATACAAATTGGATCGAATCGACGAAGGAGAGCGATCGAGGCGAGTTTCGATTACCACGGTTACGAAAGAACACGAATGTCCGACAACTGGTTCCTCTGGATCGTTTACACTTTCGAACGATCCGGCGACCGACCCGGATCTCCGAGCATCGGGCCCGACGATGCATGAAAATAATAAGAGGAAGAGGAGGACCGTGTCGATTTCTGACTGGAGAAAAAGAAGAGCGGCGCCGCGAGGAAACGGATAGATACTAATTGGCCGAAGGAAACGAGACGGAAGAACGAGAGGCCGGGGGGGTAGAGAGGAGAGAGGAGAGAGGAGAGGCAGCGACGACGGCGGCGGCAGACGCGACGGCGACACCGGCATCCGGCCGCGTTGTTCCCGGTGACGCATCTGTCCCCAAGGATATACCCAGAAGGATCCCGAGGCCTATCGATGTACAGAAATTCCCATTGACAACCTGTTCACCTCCGCCGCCTCTCGATACGAGACTGCGACGCGGTTCTCGTCGCCAACGAGAACGAGCCGACGAGTATCTACCGCGAACACCGATATTCTCGCGCTGCTCGAGGACTTCCCGGCGGGACCGATCTCTCCGTGTCCGCGCTTCGTCCAAAAACGACGAACGCGAATACTATGGGAACCTGCAGCCGATGGCTCTTCGAGAAGCACTTTCGTCGATTCGCGAAACTTCGGTGGTCCGACTTTGTCTATATATCTATAATAATATTTTTTGACGTGACGTTTTCTGAATTGTGTGTCTTCCGGACAACGAAGAACCGCGAGGCGGTTGCACGTTTCCAGAGGGATTAAACGCGTGACTAGGAATACGAATCCTCGGGGACGAGACAAGAGGTCGTACAAAGTGTGGGATCGTGTAGCGGGTACCTCCTGTCGGGTTCTCCCGAGAGACTTCCCGCGTACCTGGACCCGGCAACATGTCCCACGGAATTTCCCAAAGAATTTCTTAACAAACCATATTTCGGACTCGCGTCGCCTCCGATAGGAAAAAACGCCTTTTAGCCGCATACAAGTTCTTTCGAAGGGACGGCCTCGCGGACAAAAACCTCGCCTCGCCTCGACTTCGAGTAAGAAACGAAGAAACCGCCACGGAAAACGTCGCATTCTTCTCGAACGAATTAGAGTCGGAGAGAGGCGACGCATAATCATCGTCTTTGGTCGTCGTTAAACGAATTTCGTTATCGAGAGTGAGCGACAGATCGGAGTTGGTCGTCGATAGGATTCGAGGAACGCGAGGCACGCTAGAAAGCGGAGCGAGCGTCTTCGTCCTCGCGACGATGACTCCGGAGAATCATCGAGCCGGAGAGCTCCGAAACCGGATCATTATCTTATATTAGGTATACACCGATGCCACGTTCTCTTCCTCGCGCACCCTCCACTAGGATTAATTAACATCTCAGATAAATATCTAGAAACGAAACCGAGGTCAGTTCGAACCGTCCTTCTATTCTCGTTGTATCCGTATCTCTTTTTCTCCGTCTCGAACGCGACGTTTCGGAAGTCGCGACCGTCGCAAAAAAACAAATCCTCGATATCGCGAAACTTCGTATCGACCCGATCAAATTTCGTTTGGCATCATTTCGATAAACGAAAAACGGAGATCCACGCGAAATAACGCTGTTACGGTCTTTGTTCTCAAGATGAGTCGGCGATAATTGCAGCCGTCTCCGCGGATATTACAGTACTTTTCGTATCGCAGAAATTCTTGTTTTCCGTCGACGACAGAGATACCGTGATGAATTTGCAGAAAAATACGTTGATAATCGACGCGATAAACGGGTATACTCGAGAACGAAGTATAAAATACATCGAAACGTCGAGTGACGCGTCGTCGGTCGGATATCGAAGGAACGAGTTCGTAACAAAGTTTGGTACGAAAGAACGGTCGTTCGATAGCCGATGGGAAGATCATTGGCACGGAGTTGAATCGGGTTCGGATATCGCGTTATCTCGAACGGGTCGGGTCTAGGCCAGACGGAGTTTACGCATGTGTATATCGTCTGGACGCATCCCGGCTAGTTAGAAAAAAGGGAATCGTGAAAGAGAAGGGACACGGGGCTGAATGACACGGTCACCGAAAATGACAGGTACACGGCTTCGAAGAGCCGTGGACGTGGGCACCGATATCGCGACCGCATCTGACACAAACCTTGGTCGGCCAGCTCTCCCGTCTCCTCCTTCTCTACTATCTCTTCTTCTTCGTCTTTTTCCCCGTTCCCGTTCCCATTCCCTTCCTGCGCGTCCGCCTGCCAATATGCCTACCTGTCAACACACGCTGCATTCAATTAACTCGGGGACCAGCGCCACGCCTGTGTAATGACGCGGAAATCTAACTTTAACCACCCCCTTCTGCCCTCTACCCTCGCTCCCGAGACTCGCGATTCTCCCTGGGACCAAGCGAGGTTTGACACGGGAAGGGAACATCCTCGAGTCGAGTCCCGCGCAACTTTCGAGGCTAATTTTCATAGGATTCGGCTTCGGAGACCTTCGATCTCGATATAACGATCTGACCGATCGTCAAGAATTTCAAGCGATATACGGCAATCGTTCTCTGAAACGTCTCGCTCGATCAGCTACGCGATCTGATTTAAACGAACACAATGTGCATCGCCGTTTGTTCCACGAAATCGAATGCAACGCGAGCACAGGCGAAATCGGCAGTTTACGCGAAAATTAAGATAACAGTTATCTGTTATCCGGTAGCAGTCGGGGATCTGGGCATCTATCGTCGATAGAGGCTTATTAAACAGAGCTTAAGCTCGGATTACAGCGAAACTGGTTGGTATCGGGGACACTGCGCATTTCTCTCTTATCTCAAGACCGATAATAATAATTACGTGTAAATACGGTGGTCAGAGGAAAAAGGAAAAACAGACGGACGATAATCGTGGAAGAGTGAGAGAAGGAAAGCGGCGAGATCGGACGGCGAGATCGGACGGCGAGAGGCGAAAGGCGAAAGGGAAACGCGGAACGCGCGCGATCGAAGCTCGTTTACGGACGAATGAAAATTACAGGACGGTACCAGCCACCCCTTGGTTCGACGCGTCCATTCATTAACGCTTCGTATCCCGTCGCGACGTACTGGTAACGAGCCTGTCATAATTACCGCGGGTAACTTTATTACTGCGGATACACGCTCGATCCTCGCTCGGGTTATGATACCTACCCCGTGCGTCATACGGCAAATCGAGCGAGCAACCCTCGTTTGCACGAGGTACTGACGCGGCCCCTTACCCACCACCCCCCGTCGTGCTGAATTTAAAACACTTGCCACCTCGAGTGTTTTCGAACCGAGCCCGTATCCATCGAGTCGCGAAGAGAAACGATCTCCGAAAAATTTGTACAACGAAGAGACGAACGAGGCTAATTAAAAACTCGACACTTGAAAATAAGATAATTTCGAAGCCATCGAGTGTTCCGAACCGGGTGACTTCTGAAAATGGCTTCGAGCTCGTAAAAAGCATCGAACACGGCTTTGTTCACTGTCTGTGCGGCCGTCGAGTTGGCGTTCGCACGCAAAACTCACTCGCGGAACGAGCAACGAGAACGGGCGCGAGCTTTCTCTTTGAAACAGCTACTTCGAGCGGCTATCTTCGATCTCGAAAGAGCAATTTACGAATTGAAAAGCATTCGGCCGCGTAAGAACTCTAATCCTATCCGGATCGCGCTTACCCCGAACATTGGCCACCGTTTGCACGCACTATTCCGCCAGCCCCGATGGCTAATTACATTTATTCAATATTTATGACGATACGATCTAGCGCGCGGTCCGTGAGTCAGGTCGAATGAAACGGCAGATCGAGTGCACAGTCATTCCTCGATCGAAAGCTTTCCTCGCCACCCGACTTTCCTTTCCACGTATCGCGACGCCCTTTTATTACACGTTTCCCTGCCTAATACATGCCCTATTTACGTCGGGGTTTTACGCAAATCTTTTCGTCGTCCGGCGGATATCTCAGCGCGAATTCCTACTTTCAAAGTAAATTTAATCATCCTCTCGCGCAGCAACATTATATCGACTGCTCGCTTATTATTTCGAGAATGGATAGAGAAAGAAAGAGAGAGGGAGAGAGAGGGAACGCGTGGATGCAACGGGCATTCGACGAAGTACATATCTCGGCAAATACTACTCGATTACTCGCTCGCGTTTCCGAGGCTAGGGCAGCGGCAATCGAGCAACTATCATACCCGAATGATCGATGACTCTATTGTGCGGGTTTTCCCATGTCTCCGCTACGATTTCGTTGCGAACGGTGGGTACGGCTCGACGCGACGCGGCATACAAAAACCTCGAGCTGTGCCATTTTGAAAATGGCCGGAATTATGGAAAATTCGGGCCGGAAGATCGATCGGTTCGTGATTTCAACCCCGTTACGATCCGATAGTCGCGCGCCTCCCCGGATTTCGTGGTCCCGTCGGCTCGTTCCTCGGCGACAACAGATTTGACGAGACCCCGTTTTTCGGGAAAAGGAGTTCGAGAAAGTTCAGGCGAAACACTTACATCCGACGGTTTTCTATCGATTGTTAAAAATCGTATCTACTATCCCCAATAGAAAAATGCCAGTCCTTTCTCTTGTCGGATGAAATAACGATCAACACGTTACAATTCGTTCTTCGAGTCGATCTTCGAAATAAAATATTTCTGAGGCATCTGACGTCCAGGACAAGATCCGCGCGTGAAATAGAAGGCAAATAACGGATGTAAACTCGGAGACTTCTCTAGGAGGTATAATAGGCGGAGGGGGAAGAGGCGCGAGAACTCTATTTCTCTAGAGATGCACCGTCTCTCGTAAGGAATTCCGCCCATCGAAAGGTCTTTCGTGTCTTCTGTCTCGTGCGGTTTCCCAACATCTCTTCGGTCAACTTATTGTTAGAATGAAGACGATTCATCGAATAATAGCCAACTATCTCGCCTTTACACGGACAAACTCCGCGAGAGAAAACGTTCGTCTCGTTCGACTGGACAGCTGTCCGTCCATCGGCAACCACCCGCCGGATTGTTATGACTGGAGACGTTTGACGGACAAAAGGATCTCCGTTTAAGCCGTAACTCTAAACGAGACGTTCGAAATGAACAGGTTCGCGCGAGAACGGTAGCCGGTCCGAAGGGTTCTCGGCCACCGAGAGCATCGAACGTTTCGGTGCTCGCCTCCAAGTTGACACACGGTTTACCCACTCGATTATTCGCCTCGAAACATATTTTATACATATATTTACACATATTTTTCAAACGGTTTTGCATCGCGTAAATCGTCCCGACTCCCGTCGATTAAATTCAACAATTTCGACTCCGTCGATTCGACGATTCGACGGCGAAAAACGTGTGAAGAGACCCGAGATGCGGCAAATTCGGCGCGACTTCGAAAGCTTCACGGACGAAAGTTCGCGTCTCGGAGTCGGAGGAGGTGGAGGACGGGAACGCCGTTGGTCNGTTTTGCATCGCGTAAATCGTCCCGACTCCCGTCGATTAAATTCAACAATTTCGACTCCGTCGATTCGACGATTCGACGGCGAAAAACGTGTGAAGAGACCCGAGATGCGGCAAATTCGGCGCGACTTCGAAAGCTTCACGGACGAAAGTTCGCGTCTCGGAGTCGGAGGAGGCGGAGGATGGGAACGGCGTTGGTTGCGGATAAAAGGGAACTGCAGCGGTGCGAAGGCGACCGGCGGCTTAGCATGACAATGCAGGTGCCTCGTCCTACGTCAAAACGCAGCGTGGCGCCAGAGAGGAGATACGCGGTCTAGGTAGTACAGGACCGATCGACTGGTTTCGTAATTGTTTAAGAGGATTAGCCTCGCAGAGCTCGTCGAGTTTACGCGTGTCCGAACGGTACGGGGTGGTTAGGCCCGCCGATAGTTATCCTGACATTAGGCTCGGCTAAATTCGAGTTTACCCGACTTATCCTGGGAACGCCGTCAAAAGTCAATTGGAAATTACACGGCTCGTTCGTCGAACAATCGTCGGAGTGAAGGATTTCGTGTAGCAGCTACCTGCGGCCTGCGCTCGACACCGTAAGTCTTTCCTTTGGGAGAAAAGCGTGAGAACTCTTCGAGTAAACAGTTGTAATGAACACCGCGACTAGAAGATTGATTCCGGGAACTGTGCGACGAACCGAAATCCTAGATCTCGCCAGACAGATTTCCCGCATTTCGCAGAAACGCGAAATCGGTACTCGACGATGTTGAAGCGAATATCGAGAGGAGGAGAGCGCGCGGTGTTCGAAGGCGTTCGGGTGAAAGAGATTCGGCCGATGCGAAGCCGCGCCGGTGAGAATTAAATAAACTACGAAACGTCGTGGAAGTACGTACTACGGTATCTCCGATCGAGATGAAGATTTCCTGATCGAGATGTACGCGGGACAGAACGGAACGGATGTCGCGGGTGGCCGCAGGTGGCGCCCTGGATATAAGCTCTTCTGACCGAACCGCTGATACGGGACCCCGGCTCGCCTAAAACTTTCACGGCGGAATGTGTCATCCTGTCACTGAACCCGCATGGGGTATCCATGCAGACGTNCTCTATACGTATTTTTCAGAGACCGTGAGAACCGTTTCACGTAATTCATTGAAATTATACTTTACGCTCATGATATTGAACGAAGTAGAAACGAAGAAGAAATCGGTAACAACGACGAATATAAAAATTAGNGCCTCTTACTCCTTTCTTCTTGCCTCGATTCTGACTCCTCGATCGTCGATTCGCCATTGCGTAACGTCCGAGACGCCCGACGATTACGTTTGCACGGTACCGTTGTACAAAACCCGAGTCGAATCGAAATTTTCTTTACGACCAAACTCGATCGAACGGAATTTCCTATCGCGTACAGACGACGGACGGAAATCCGAATGTCGGCTCGTTTCGGGCGTGGAACGGCGGAGCCGCGACTTTCACGGCGCGGCGTCGGCGGCGGCGGCGACGCGTATCTGTAGATCTCGCTGGCCGTAATTAACCCATCAGCCGTCAGGCGTTAATGAAAGTGCGCGGAGACGTCGGCGTGTCTCCCGTCTCCGGTGGACAGGTGGGACACGCGCGTATACGCGGAAGAAGGACCGGTCGCGAAAAATGAAAGAGAAGAAACGCGAGCGCGAGTATAGGTAACGCGCGTTCGGTAAGGGAGCCCGGCTGGAAGGAGAGAGGCTTCGCCTCCGTGGAAGAAGGTTGGCTCCGAGATATAATACTCGGCTACCTCTACCAGCCGCGATAAGTGTCAACTGCAGCGTGCCAGATAAAAAGACCGTAGGAAAAATAAAATTTATCCGCGGTGATCCATCATGAGGCTACGGACACCGGACGCGCAGACTCCTCGTCCATTGGCTGGCTCCACCCAGAAACGATCACGTGGGTGATATCGGGGACACGCCTCGTTTCGAGAAGGCAGCACCCTTTGCCCTCCGTAGCTCCGAAGGGAGAGAAACAGAGAGAGGGAGAGAGAAAGGGAACACGAAGTCGTAGGGTGCAAGAGAAAGGCGAAGACCTGGACGATGGAGACCCCTGCGGCTGCTCACCTGCGTGCAAGCCTTCGACCGTCCACCGTCCACCGCCTTCTCCATCGGACCAGTCCACACCTAGCCAGTCCGCTTCGGGGACCCTGATCGACCGGATCGACGGCTACGCGCCTCCGCTTATTCGCGCACGGTACGCTTGACTCGCGCGAGCAACCCGCGTCCTCTCGCGTGACGGGAACCTGCCTCGGGTATCTCTCGCCGCGTTTTCTACCCCGGCTCGCGGAGGCATCGAATACCCGGGTAAAATCCGTCGGTCGGTCGAATCGTGTTCGATGGTGTGCAGTGCCGATAGAGAATAATAAGTGAGTCGTCGACTCGTGAGAACTTGTGTTACTATCTACGCGAGACTCTTCTTCTCTCAGGAATCGTCGGGCGGAGCGCCGATAAACGATCCGATACGATGTAAGCCGCGTGAATTCCATTGTTCCTGTCCCTCGGTTTCGTTTCGCGAAAAGCGGTCTAGCCGCGGGAAGAAAACGGCTGCCTGTCCCGCCAGCAGCAGGTGGCCGGTTGATGCATTCGCCTCGCCGCCGCCGCCGCCGCCACCGCCACCGCCGCGACGAGAATGATGATGATGGACATGGGCATGTACGGAACTTACGCCAAGTCTGAGTCATATCCGAATTACGCGTGCACGGGTCAAGGGAATCACCACCATCATCATCAGCCCGTGTCCGTTGGCGGACACGTGCCCGCCGTCCCGGCTTCTCCGGACCTCGCTCCGGTCCACTATTTTCCTCAAACGGCGGCGGTCTCCCCGTACTCTTCCTCTTCTACGGAGAGCTTCCTGGCCACGGAGTCGGCCGCGTCCTCCGTCACGCCCCCGCAGGGATTTTACTCACCGACGGCGAGCGTGATCAACGAGGACAGTTCTACCACCGCGATCATCTCCTCGGAGAACGGATTGAGCTACACGAATCTTGACTACGCGTCCTCCTCGTACGCGGGTCACCAGCAACAGCAGCAGCATGCGAACGGGACCCACGGATCGATGGATCCTCACCAGAGTTACCACGTCCAGCAGGCGAGCTACAGGGACGGACATCACCAGGCCTCGACCTCGGGAAACGAGCTCCGTCAAGGATCGATGGTCCACCATCATTCGAGAACGGAGCACGAGCAACAGTTGCATCATCAGTCTTCTAGTCATCACCATCACCATCATCGCCACGAGCCGGCGGACTATCAGCTTCCGGTCGCCGGTACCAACTATCTTCATCAGCTACCCGCCACGGACGACTCGATCCACTATCACGCACAGATCCGACAGAACGATTACCCGGGACATTCCACCGGTCATTACAAGGAGGAGAATCCGGACCTGACGACTTATCACGCGCTCCAACAGTCGGTCCATCCTCATCAGCACCACCATCACCATCATCACCATCATCTACAACAGCAGCAGCAGCAGCAGCAACAGCAGCAACAACAGCAGCAGCATCCTCACGGGCATCACGGACCGTCGCAGCACCAACAGCAGCAACAGCAACAACCTCACGTGCCCACGTACAAGTGGATGCAGGTGAAGAGAAACGTTCCCAAGCCCGTCGGTACGTACATACGTGTTTTCGTTCTATTATTCGTTAATTCTTTCTTCCCTGTTCAAGACAGCGTTTCGTAGACGCGGCCACTTCGTAAAGACGATCGGGGTTACTTTAGCTTCGGTCGACAAACATTTTCGAGGGTAGAACGTTCGCGCCTGATCGCTCTCTCTCGATCCTCGTCTACTTGAGAATCGGTGGACGATCGAGAATCCATCCAAAAATGCTACATTTGGTCGTGGTTACGCTTGGTACCTATACTTGCTCCGACAACTTTGTTCAAATCGTTAGCGATTATCAAACGTCGACTGATTCTTCTTAAAATAATTTCCTTAGGCACTAGTGATTAGTAGTAATTTGCAAAGCGCCAGGGTTTCGTCGATTTTACATTGAAATCGCTGTAGACTCGATTACGGTACGGTCTCGGACGTTCGCGTTAGAAATGGAACGATCGAGGGAAACTCGGATTTTATCCGCCATTTTCGTCAGCGGTTAGTCAGCGTTCTTAATTCGTAGAGCAACAGTTTGTTTAAATGTCGCGACACGACCCAATTGTCGCTCGTTGACGAGTCTTTACATAAGTTTCACGCATACCGAATGGCCGTCGCCCCGATCCCCTCTGGACGATCGCCTGGGTGGCGAATTCGATTAAGATTGACGGACAACCGAAGTGTGACGTAGTTCGTTGGCCGACGACCTACCGCCTTCGAGACGCAAACTATCGACCTAACGAGATTAATAAAACGCGACGCGTAATTCCGGTTCGACGGACGTCGTTGATCTTGGCCGTGCTTCGGGACCGATAGCGATTAATCCCGTTGCGACGCGATGGGAGCTATCGCGGTAACCGACGTTTATCCGTTCCCGGTTAATCGCCAATTTTATCCCGTCCGAAAATATTTTAATCCCGGCAGAGTAGCCGGGCACGAGTAAGCCGAAGTTCAAACAATCTTTCTGCGCGAACAAGGAAACAAGCGAGTACAAAAGATATCGCTGTCTACCGAGGTAGAAATCAAGATTGGATAGAACCAGCCCGATAACGAGTCTCTCCCGAGATAGACAAAAATTTATCGGTATTTATATCGTCCCCGGCCGATGTGAGTTATACGGTCACGTATTTACGCCTATGCGACACTCGTAAACGAGGATGATAAGATTGTGCACACGAAAGCACCGCGTTGTAACGGAAGATACCCCGGGAGCTTTTACGACAATATCGTCCACCGGCGACCATAAATCAACCGCTCGCGAACACTATCTTTCTCGCCTATACAAATTAATGCTCGACTGTTCCGACGAATCGGCCCTCGCTCCGGACGATCTCAACGTACCTGTCGACGATTTATTCAGAAGATTCACCGAGACTCTCGTACAGGATCTTTTTCACCAGCTGAAAAAACGTCGTACGACGTAATTGGCGAAGTAAACGCTCCAAGACCGAAGTACACCTACCAGTTTTATGTAATCTTTAATCCGATGATCGTTCGATCGCGATTGAAATTTTGTTATTGTACAACAAGCTGCTCAGAATTTATTATAGTTGCCTCGGGGCGTCGACGAATTAGAATAAAAAGGGGATTTATCATTTTTGTTGCGTACTCCGTGACTGATCGAGGTCCGATTCTCTGATTTATTTATTTACAAGTATAAAGAGTCGGTACGAAAAGAAAAAGATACGCGGCGACGAGTTATCGCGCGTCGTCGAACAGTCGGACTCGATAGGTGGACACGAAAAAATATTGGGAAGCTCCGATAAGATTCGCCGTTAAGAACGAAATTCTTGCACTCCGATGATTATCGCGAGCAGGCGAGACGCGCGCCAGGTCGTCGCGATAACCGGTATCGCGTCTTTTAATTAGAAAACGATGATACAGGTGTACCCGCTCTCTCTCTCTCTCTATACGTATTTTTCAGAGACCGTGAGAACCGTTTCACGTAATTCATTCAAATTATACTTTACGCTCATGATATTGAACGAAGTAGAAACGAAGAAGAAATCGATAACAACGACGAATATAAAAATTACGTAACTATAATAATCGACCGCCCTTATAGTCAGTAAGAAAACGCGAGAGACGAACTATTTTCTTTTTTAACGGACAGACTGGGTTACGCTTATGCGCAATTGCTAAACGCCCACCGATTTGCATAATTGCACCTAACTGCAATCGTGACAACGAACATCGATGAAAAAACGGGGAGGGGATTTTCATTTTACGATTGCACAGAAAAAAAAAGAGAATGGTGGAACCCCTGCTGGGGAACGTTATCAAACCGAGTCAAAAACTTCATGAATAAACAAGTCGATTCTCGTTATCCGGAGCAGAAATCAATCGAATTACGATGAATTAAAGCGGATTTCTCCGCCCAGTTCGCGACGTACGAGCAAAGGATTTTTCCACGAAGAACGTCAAATGCCGGTTTCTGTATTACATAAACTGGAATATAGAGCAAGGAATTCTAAGTTTAATTAATTAAGCTGACAGCGACACAACGTATCGGCTCCATATTTGTTTAAAATTAATTAACCGGCATAGAAAAAACTGATCTAGATACGACGACAATATCTCTCTCTCGCCTTGTAAACGTATCTCTTAATTTAATAGAACGAACGCGACGTCGTGTAGCGNTATCGGCTCCATATTTGTTTAAAATTAATTAACCGGCATAGAAAAAACTGATCTAGATACGACGACAATATCTCTCTCGCCTTGTAAACGTATCTCTTAATTTAATAGAACGAACGCGACGTCGTGTAGCATCGTCGATCCCACGAAAGAAATTCGTTCCCGGTCCTTTAGCAGAAAAAGAAAAAAGAGGATCACCCCCCGATGAAGACGTCCCGGAAGCGGGTAGCGGTTCGAAAATTGAAACCGAGGTGTCGTGAGGAACGATACGCGCGAGATCTCGACGAGGGTTTTCCACCCTCTGGTAATTTGCTTAACAGCGAACGGGGTCGGGTTCTCGAGAGCGGCTTAAGCCTAGTCCCGTTGAACGGGAGCTTGTCGGGATTACCAGCGTTTCGCTTAATAGCTCATTATAATCGAATTAATAACGCCGTCCGAGAAGTCGCTCGAGGTTGATGCTTATTACACCGGGACACGCGAACGCGAAACGGTACCCGTACCTTTCGCTCCCTCTTCGCGTTCGACTCACCGATTTCCGAACTTCTCCAGAATTTCGTCAACCGATTTTCAATCTCCGATAATTCTGACGTTATCGATACCAACGCGACGGGACTTTTTGACGTTTCGATCGAACTGATCGAATCGCGACATCTCTCCTTTCCAACCCTGCACGAGAATGTCTCTTTGAAAATATGTTTCCGTCCCTTTCACAGTTTTCAATGCAACGTTATCCGATCGATCCAAGCTATTATTCGCGACAATTTGTTTGTTAACATCGATATTTTCATTTGGGACACGTTTGGTCGCCCCGTCAGTTCAGAGAATCTCGGCGACGATCGAAATACATAACGAGATGGGCGGAGCAGCGCGCGGAGGGATGTTTCGAGAGACTTTGGTTGGCGAAGTTTTTTGGTTGGTCGAGAAAGCACAATAGCTACGGTTTTTCCCTTGCTGCCTCCATAACACGTTCCAGGAGGTCCACGGGATCGTCTCTGTGGGGACGTTCGGTAAGGGCCACCCTTATTGGGGAAGAGGGAAGGCAAGGGAAAGAATAAAGGAGAGAAGAGAGACGAATGTCACGAGCCTGTCAGCCATCTCGATTTATCATATACCACTCGAGTTTTTCTCTCTCGCAATCGATAGCCAGACGAGAATCGGGCGACGTGTCAATGAAACCGACTAGCAACCCTTTGTACGAGACAATCGAGATTCTATGGATTTCACAGTTTCCGAAAGTCGCCGCGACACATCCATCTTTTCACGGACGACGTTTCATGCATGCCTCGAAACCGAGGAGAAACGCCTTCGAGCAGCGACATAGCAGGACTGAGTTGTAGAGGTAACGATTGATAAAGTCGTCGGTTCGATACGTGACACGAAGCCGTAAAGCAACGGTGCAAGAAAGCTTGGTTCGTATACTACGTAACTATGCTTAAGTACGCGGTGGAACGTAAAACATCGACTAGAGCGGGAAATCGAGACCCCCGGTTCCGTTCGTAAATAACGAGAAATATGTATGTCGTAAAACCGCGACGAAACGGCAACAAATGCGACGATCGCGGCAATTAATTTCCCGTTCCGACCTACAATTAGCGCAGTCAACGTTGCTTATCGGGGTTTTCGAGATACGGGTCGAACTTGACTTTAGCACTGCTATCGTCACCCATTAAATAAAAAAATGCAAAAATGGGAATCAATGATTGTGAACCGCGTCGGTGGACGAACGTCTCGATCGGGAACAAAGATAGAAACACAATAGGAGTGGAGGTATAAGTTAGAAGATCGCGAAGAACGGGAACAGAAACCAGTCACGGGGTTGTTTACGAGGAGGAATCGCATAAACAGGATGGATCGGGACGAGGAATAAAAATTGGTAGACGATAAGAAGCGAAATAACACACGTACGACCGACGAGTTATACCAGAGCAAAAAGACCGGATCGTCGGGAGCCTAAACGTCCATGGATGAATTTACGATTAGAACGAACGGGAAGAGATCGAGAAAAACGGAAAATGCGAGTCAGAACGTGAGTGGATGGTAAAATAGAAGGAATCGAAGCGCGCGTACAGGACTCGATGTATTTACTCACGGTAAAAGGAAAAATTGCCGCGACGGGGAATGAGAATGAAAACAGGAAGAGGCGTAACGCGTTACCGTAAGCGAAAGTCCGCCGAAGAACGAAGAAAGCGGAACGAAATATTTCGAGAAGACAACAGATTTAGCAATGATACGAAATATGGATATCCTTAAAGAAAGAAACTCGTCCATTCATTTCTCATCTTATAATTGTCACGCGCTATGCGTTACCGAGGCTTCACGTCCGTCGATCGAAACTCCCTTCATCCAAGCGTTCGCGTCTCCGTAATAATCCGGGTACGGGGATCGCGCGCTATTATACTTGTCGATTCGCGGGGTTAGAAAACGGTGTTTCGCGTCGAGGAATCGAGAAGCGAGAGGTATAGGTTCGCGAGCGTATACGTGCACAGGTACACAGGTACAGTCGATTCGCAGGAATCAGCGAGCGGACCGAGGCAGGCAAAGCAAAAGCAAAAGCAAAAGCAACAGCAAAAGCAAAAGCGAGCAGAGGGAAGCGAGCAGAGCGAAGCGAAGGAAAGCGAGTCGAGCCGGACTCGAAGTCCGAGTCGGAGTCGAAGCAAGCTGGGCAGTGGCAGCAGGGCAGGGGAGCGCGTTACGGCGCGTTGTAGGGCCGTCGGCGAACGCGTGAGTGAGTGGCCGATATCTCGCGAGGGGATCAGAGGATCGTTCGCGTGTTTCCACCCGGGGCTGCCACCCGCCCGAACCCGACACAACCCCGGATCCCGCAACAACCGACCCTGCCATGCCGCGCGCCGACTCGGCTGCCCGGCTCTGCCTAAGTAACCGACCCTCTCTCTCTCTCTCTCTCTCTCTCTCACCCACCCACCCTCTCTCTTTCCCTTTCTCACCCTCTTTCCCGACTCGGCAACGCGCTGACAATCAACGACCACCCTGTTGTCCACGTGTTTCGCGCAACGGTGATTTTCATTTCCGCGGGACTTCACCAACGATGTATTATCAACTACCTACTCTACCCAGAAATCGAATTTCGTTCTGTTCCGAAATCCAAGTACCGTAGTTAGGAGAACGAAACGGAACGAGACGTACAGCAGAAATGATAGAACCCGTGTCGATGATGTTTGTCTCAAAACGAGCGACATCGTAAATCTATTCGACCGAAGCGGGAAAGACTGGACTCGAAGCGAGGCCGATAAAAATGTTAGTCTTAATACGCCAAATCGACTAACCTCGGGGCCATAAATAAAGCTGACCGCACGCAACCTCGTTCGGCCACGCTGATCATGTCGAGAAATTCAGATTTTGGCCTTACTTAGAACCAAACTCGATTCGAAACGTCCGTAGCTCGAGAAGAACGGATGAGCGAAAGGGAGCAATCGAGACGAGATCACATTTCAATATAACTGCAACAACCGTTTACAACTTGTCGCGCTACGAAAACTCATCGTACGATAAAAGCTGTTCTTTCTTCGATATAATTTATCTTACGGCAGATTATTCTTTCTCGAGATTAAACCGTCGATCGGTGGTCATCGCCGTTATCGCCGCGCAACGAACAATAATTTACCTGGGCGACGTTCATTTCGAGGTGAAAGAAAGCGAAAGGATTGTTCTATATGTATATGTATGTATATTTAAATGGACAGATCGACGATCCCCGACGAACGCAAAGTTCCTCGAACGTTCGTCCCGATCTCGTTTACTCAACGACGACGTGACTCGCGACACGGACTATCGCGACGTCGAAATCAAAGTGGCAATCGACGTACATGGACGACCAACAATAAGAGCCGAACAGGGAAAAATTGTGTCAGGAAAATCGTTTAATCGCTTTTTACGCGCGTCGACGCCGATCGAACGACGATGCCTGCTCCGATACGCAGATCGAATCGGACGATAGGAATTATTTATTCTTAAGTTCCCTCTCTCGGACTATTCTCTTATGTCTATATCCAGGACCGATGGCGCTATCGAATATTCGACTATGTATTTGTAGAAACGGTCGACGGGACCGAAACTACGACGAAAAGCAGGAACGTTATCTTCCATTTAAAACGACGGCACGAGTTTCGTTATCGCTCGATCGTACAATCGTGAGAAAATGTTTGCACGGTCAAGTGCGCGACGGTAGTCCGCAGAGTTGTTCGAGTTACCGATGGTTTGGCGCATATGCTTCGATGCTAAACAGTCCAGTGGTTAAAGACGGATTTAATCGTTGGAATATACGAATCAAATATTGATCCGAGAACAAAAGTCACGGTGGCGTTATACCGTGTAATCGGACGTGGAAATCGGATAGATCGCAAATACAGCTGGATCCTTTTTTCGGCTCCAGGACGATGTCCCGTTTGAACGGCGTCGAGATACTTTCGCGCGGAGTGGGTGTTCGTTCGATGCACAAAGCTTTTGGACGATCGCACTAATTTCGAGAAAATCCCGGGTCGGCAGAAGATCGTATCAAAAATCGCGATGGCGCGGCGACAAGTTACGCGATTTTTAATCCGTAGAGGAAAGGCGGAGGGCCGTTGACAAGGAGGAAAATCCGAGGAGGAAGGAAATTGGTACCCCTATCGAAGTCCATCTTTCCGGTAACGTAATACCACCGTGGCTGCTCGCACGCACACGTCCATCCCCTCTGGTTCCCTTTTACGTCATCTGCGCCCTGTCCTTCTCCCCTCTTGGCTTTTAGCCTTTGAATAATATTTGAATTGCGTAATGCCCTGTCTAAAAGGGGGGTCTCGCTCCAGGCCGCCGCAAGGCCGGACGATCCAGAGCGATCAGCCGGCGTCTTACGATTTTATCTTACTTAGGTAGCTACCAAATTGCCGATCGCGTTATCTCCTAGAATTTAAATTTAATTAGGGAGAGGAGCGCGTTGCTGATTTCTCTACGATAATCGTACGAGTTACAAAAATCCTATTAAGGGCTACGATTAATACTCGTTCCGTTTCAATCGATTAGGTAATTTAACCGTATGAACCTGTTCATGGAACACGTACTTACATCGACTACGGAGTCGAACGAGTCCCGGCAAACGCGTATTACGCTTCCCCGATGATTTCCCCGTGAGCGCATAAATTGTGATTAGCCGATTAATAAGCGCATCCTCGGAGAACCGGATCGGGAGCAGGAATTCTAGGCGCTCTGGGCCGGGTAGCAAGGCCTCGACGTTTTCGCACAAACTCGATCTCGATTTATGTCTCCTCTCCCGTTCTACTTTCGACTTGGTTTTTCGCTCAACCGTCGATGCGAGAGGAGGAGATGTGACTCGGGGAACATGCCGCGCCGGGCCAGATCCGTGCACGCGTACCGCGCGACGTTGGTGAACAAACGCATGACGAACCGTCGGAGTTTCTACGATTCCTCGGCCACTTCGGGCGTCGTTTTCAATTACAGTTCTCGAGACTAGACTTCGGTAGCCGCGATGAAAATTGCCAACTCGCGAATACGTAGTCGAGACGTCGCCCCGCTCGCGTCGGAGGTTTAAATAACTAGAATTACCGTTCCATCGACGATGCGAGGAGATCGTTTGCGTGTAACTCCTCGCACATATACACGATATAGTAGCGTATACGAAACGAACGCGCGCTCACACACACACACACGTTCGACCGGCTTTTCCCGCGCTACTCCATTCGCTTTTTATCCGTCGGCATTATCCCTCCTTACCTCTTCTAATTTCCTCACCCCCAGTCGGCCGCCTCGTTTTCACTCGCAGGCGCCACGTAAAATAATAATATTGAGCCAGGTGAGATTTAATCGGGGAACCTTTGAACGAAGCCTGACTGGCGTGCATGCCCCGAAACCGCGGCCACGCGCTTACCCGTGCGTTCCACGCGTACACGTGTATTAGTTTCGGATCCGCGTTCGCGTGTACAGGAGTTTGTCGAGCTTAAGCGCACTCGTTCGACTCTTTACTAGTGCACGTGTACGTACGAATCTCAGCGCGCCTAACGACGATTCTTCGTTCGAGTGTTCGACCGAACGGTTCGTTCGTTCCGAGGAAATGCGCACTGAATTTTGCCCGAGAAGCGAACACTTATTGAAAGGCGGTTTAGCATACTATTTGCCAAGCCTAATGACTCACCGCCGATCGTTGCGCGCCTATCGAAATCTTAAAAGCCCTTTTTATCGCGTTAACCGAATCGAAACGCTCGCTGCCAGCGCGCGGCGCACGCAACAATTACGCCGAGTTTCTTTACAAATGTAAATTCGCGTATTTCCACAACGAATAATCACCCTTGACGGAAGCGTCCCTCTTCATCGAAAAAAAAGTCGATCGCGTCGTATCCGCGCGAGCGTTTCGTTATTAGCCGCCACTCGCGAGGGCAACGCGGATCTCGATCGCTAAACGCCACTAATAATTTTAATCGCCGCTTTTAACACCCGTCCCCGATGGAAATTCTAATTAATGGCGGTCGCGCTTAATCGAAAGTGATTCGCTCCGTTCCGACCCAACGATCGTTTACCTCGCCACTGTACGTTTACGTTATCGCCCGTTGCTCCTCCGGAATCCGCTCTCCCGAAGAAACGAAATCTGACGCGGATGAAGAGCAATCGCGCGTATAGCTGGACAATTTAATCCGTGTACGTACCCGTGTATTTTACGCGTCGACCGAACGTTGACGCGTAAAACAAGATTCCGCGATTCTAGTTTGCAAATTAACGCGTATTTCTGCAACGAGATTTATTTGTACCTTTACCAGCGGCGGCTCGGTATAGAACCTTTTCTTCTATTTATAAGTAGCGTAGAGAACGCGGTACGGCGTGTCGCCAGCTAGTTTACGTACGCTGCGGTTGCGACGGCGACCGTGTACGCGTATACATAGCCAGGTAGTTAGCCGCGCATCGTCCTACCGTCGAGGTGCTAAATTGATGAATGAGTCGCGAAAACGGAAAGCATTTTCATCGGACCCGCGGGCTAATAAAACTTGTCCAACTCGATTATTCGAGCCGAAGACGCGCGCGAGCTTAATGGCCGCGGGCCAACTTCCGACCACCGTCGTTTAAGTTCTAAGTGACGGATGTTTTTTGGCCCGCTCGACGAGAATCGAGCATTGATCTTCGTTCCGCGCCGATCGCACCGTCATTAAAGTACAGAAAAAAAGAAGGTGGCTAGAGCGAGGCGAAGCGGCGCGGCACGACGCGACGCGAAAAAGAAAATGTGTCTCTAAGGCGGTGGCCTGACAGTTTCGTCCACCCTCTGCCATTAAGTAAATTGACTTCCACATACCGGCAGACTAAATAACGATCTAATTTCCATAATGCGTAAGCGAGGCCACTTTCTTTCTCTGATCCGGCCTGTCTCTTATCTCGGAGCTAGGTACCTCGAACCCTCGCCACTCGCGTTTTAAAGACCACGCGATATTCAGTGAAATTAAACGATCCTTCGATCCCGACGATATATGTATATTGATACCAGATCGTAGTCGCATTCGTCAATTCTATACGATTCGCGACTTCCCGTTCACTTAACTCGTCGTCTTAATTAACAAAACCGTGTCTATACTTTCGGTCAACTAAGAGCCTTGACCATCATCGGTTTTCATTTTCGTCAAGTAAACACGAACAATCTGTACAAGTCGAGCGGGCGTATATACATATTTCAAGATGAAAAGCAGTTTAAAAGAAATCCATCCATCTCATGTAAGCATCTGTTCTGATGCCGTTTCTCACTTTTCTTTCTCGGTGACCATCGAACGGTTAAAAGCGGAAACGTTCGAATCAGAAACAGCGGTTCCAGTTTTCCGAGCGACCACTCCGGTCGATGGACAAATAAGGGTTAAATAAAATGACGTAACGACTCACCGTTGACGTTCGGGAACAGCTGATGCAATTTGATCCAGATTTAGGGCTTAACCCTATCTCCGGTCTCCGGTGAGAGAGTGGTGGACAGGTTCGCTCCTTAGGACACTGACCAGCTGTGTCCGACAACAATAAACGGCTGTCGGTCGGTGGACGAAAATTAAGCTTAATTCTTCCGTGGACCCGTCGGACACGTACCACGACGGGCATTGACGTCTGTAATTGAGAACGGGAGAGATATAACGCTCGTGTCAAATACGCGCCCTTCTTAAATCGCCTAAAAATATCGGTATAAGCATTTACTAGAATTCGCACGAGTATTGTCGTTCGCTCTTTACGTACGCTCGAATTAAACCGAGTATACATACATGTACATATAGAAACTTGCGGAACGTGAAGAGCGGATTCGAAAGTGATTTTAACACTTAAAGAACGAAATATTGAAATTTGTTGCAGCAGCAAAGACGAATCCTACGGTGGGAGAATACGGAGGAGGCGCGATCGTAGGCGGAAACGGATCCCCGTACGCGACAACGGCGAACGGACCCGTGAATTGTCTTAGCGGCGGCGGCGGCGGGCCGTTGGTGGGAATCGCGGGCAGTTTCAACAACACCGGCCGAACCAATTTTACGAACAAGCAACTGACGGAGCTCGAGAAAGAATTTCACTTCAACAAGTACCTGACCAGAGCGAGACGGATCGAGATCGCGTCGGCGTTGCAGCTGAACGAGACTCAAGTGAAAATTTGGTTCCAGAACAGGAGAATGAAACAGAAGAAGAGGATGAAAGAGGGCCTGATACCGGCGGAGAACGCGAGCGTGTCGTCGCTCGGCGGCGCAAGGAGTTCCAGCAATTCGCCGACGAGTTCCTCGAGTCACGAGACCAGCGGGCTCGCGTTGTCGAATTTCACCAGCGACAATAGTCGAGAATCACCGCCCTCGTCGACGAAAGATTGACGCGTTGCTTGCTGCAGCAACGAACGCGACTACGGCATCCGACTCGTCGACGATTGGTGAGAATCGAACTGATCGTCGGAAGCCCTGGTTCCCTACGAATTTACAATAAAAAATCAATTGATTTCCTTGCTGCAGCGCGAACGATAACAATACGTACTTTGAAAAGGTGTACATTTTTCAACGAGGTCGTTGCACGTGACCTCGCAAATTATCAATAATCGAATATACATACGTAGAGTAGAAATTGAAACGACGCGAGGCGGCGCGTGTAGGTATGCCGACTGTACCAACTATTTATTTTTCTTCGATTTGCCAATGCTCCACGGGCAATGAGAACATATAGAATCGGTCCGCGAAATTGATTCCAGGAATCGCTCCCGAAAGTTTATCAGATACCTCAGTTTGCGTAAACGACGTAACAATGTGTGTACCTATAACGCATTTTTATCGCATATAGGTACGTAGATATATAATTATAAGTATCAATGATCGATTGTCAGCCCATTATTATGTAAAAAATTGCGAAAACACTACTTTCGATGCCTGTTGTTCGTCTCTAGAGATCGATCCCTTTTTTGGCGAGGACAATTATTGTTTATAATGTTATCGTTATTTCGCCGTCGCGGGGTCTAGTACATTTTTCATTTTCGAGACGGTTATTATTAGACGTGTATACGAGTCGCGCTACGCAAAGTTGTGAATCTAATAAAGTGTTAGGTACATACGCGCGCGCGCGTGTGTGTGTGTGTGCGGATGTAAGCATTAAAGTTAATCGTACGTAACACACANCGTTGCTTGCTGCAGCAACGAACGCGACTACGGCATCCGACTCGTCGACGATTGGTGAGAATCGAACTGATCGTCGGAAGCCCTGGTTCCCTACGAATTTACAATAAAAAATCAATTGATTTCCTTGCTGCAGCGCGAACGATAACAATACGTACTTTGAAAAGGTGTACATTTTTCAACGAGGTCGTTGCACGTGACCTCGCAAATTATCAATAATCGAATATACATACGTAGAGTAGAAATTGAAACGACGCGAGGCGGCGCGTGTAGGTATGCCGACTGTACCAACTATTTATTTTTCTTCGATTTGCCAATGCTCCACGGGCAATGAGAACATATAGAATCGGTCCGCGAAATTGATTCCAGGAATCGCTCCCGAAAGTTTATCAGATACCTCAGTTTGCGTAAACGACGTAACAATGTGTGTACCTATAACGCATTTTTATCGCATATAGGTACGTAGATATATAATTATAAGTATCAATGATCGATTGTCAGCCCATTATTATGTAAAAAATTGCGAAAACACTACTTTCGATGCCTGTTGTTCGTCTCTAGAGATCGATCCCTTTTTTGGCGAGGACAATTATTGTTTATAATGTTATCATTATTTCGCCGTCGCGGGGTCTAGTACATTTTTCATTTTCGAGACGGTTATTATTAAACGTGTATACGGGTCGCGCTACGCAAAGTTGTGAATCTAATAAAGTGTTAGGTACATACGCGCGCGCGCGCGCGTGTGTGTGTGCGGATGTAAGCATTAAAGTTAATCGTACGTAACACACAATGATAGCATGATAACAGTAGTTGTGCTCCCAATCTGACCTTTCTGTATATGTATATGTACATAAAATTTAATGCAAATCTTGTCCTCCGAGTAATGCGCGTCATTGTAAGTATGTATACCGATACGTTACCAAAGCATTAAAAAGAATATAAAAAAGAAGGAATAGGATCGCTGCGAAGGTGTCATGGGACTAACGACGATAGAGCCGTATTAGATGCGGAGAGAAGTGAGCTCGTGCGACGAATACAAAACTGGAGGCAGCAAGATTCGCGTTGATTCCATTTAACTTAATTTGACAACTCGAAAATTAACACGAACTAATGTAATCGTATAATTAAGTATAGATTATGTCCTGGTCTACGCAGAACTTCTGTACCTAAACGATGAATTCAAATGTAATAAAATGTGATTATTCCGTAGCGTTATACGCATCGAGAATTAGATATTCTACGAAATAGAACTTGAGAAACCTTCCGCGTCCAACCCCAAAATAAAACGAGTTAATTACCTCGCATACGAAGACTCAAAGTCAGTTTCCCGACACAAAATATTTTGACACTTTCTGCTGCGCACGGTCCCGCCATCACGCACACGCTCATACAGGTAAATCGAAGTCCAGGTTGGTCAACCTTAAAAAAGCAAAGCTATAGTAGCGCACACTGTGCTCTGAAGGCAGCGACGATCGACGATGCTGCGCGCGCTAAGCTTCTAAAACATAACCGCACTTGTGATTTGCCGAATTGCGAATAACGTAAAACAAATGATCGGTTAGGAAGTCGAGAATTTAATTTTAGATGCGAAAGAAACGTAATTTACTTCCGCGCGGAATAAATGTACTTATGTACGCGAAAATGGTCGATGAAAATCGAAGGAAATGGCAGAAATCGATGACGACGGTTTAGAAAATTCTGATATAAAAATAAGTGCTAATGAATTGCTCGCTTTTCAACGAGATTTGAAAGAGGAAAAGGAGCTTCTTCAAAAAATATTGGCAAAGATCGACACTCGAATACACGGACTGCAGGTATGTATTAAGCGCATGTATTCTTACACATATGTACAATTGGTTACCGATTACAAAACGGACTTTGTTACACAGGTGGAACAGCTTCATTTACTGGGCTTAATCAACAAATCGTTAAAAAATATAAACGGAGAGTCCCCTCCTCACGAATCGAGTAGCAATAGTCAAGAAGGATCTATAAGTAAAACTTTGGACTTGTCTGTACCCTCTGCTCGCGTATTTCAAGAAGAAATGGAAGATGAAGACGAAGATTAGGAAGAAGAAATTTTATAATTCAAAAACAAGCGACGATTATTCTGATAACTCATCAGTCTATAAATAATGTAACTGTATGATCGATTTATTCTCAACAAATCTATTTCCTTAACTGATACTGTGTTCGTATTAATTTTGTTATTTTATCAACAATAAAAATAGAATAAACAGCATTAAATAAAAATCAAACTATTATTATTATTTCTTAAGTCGAGGAATCGTATCGTTTATACAAGTATGATCTGTAGCTTCCAACTACTGTAGTTTCGAACTGTACGAAACATTTTGTACTGAATTAGCAGTGTGTGTAATTCAAAATAAGTGTCTAAGTATTTATACGTTTTATGACGGACTGCCTTGTCCTTGTCTCATAGGACCCACGTCTTCCGTAAAGGGCGGTGGTTGGAACTGTTCTGCAGACAAGCGTGTTACAAATATTCCTACACCTTCTATCAACGCCAACAATATTCCTCCGATAATCGCGCTACCGGCCATCGCTGGTACACCGTTTCTCGCCGCTAATATTCCGCCGGTAGCCGCTCCGCTGATAATAGAATTCCATGGATCTTCCTTTTTCCTAAGCCGAACCAATGTGCAATCTATAGTGGAGAACATACCACCCCACAGTGCAAAGTTTCCAGCAATGATGGGGGATCTCTGCTTAATAGCCATAAGACTTCCTTGAAGCCTTTTGCTTATTCCACTGGGCGCGTTACGGAAACCCTTGATACTTTGAAACACTGCTCCCCCCAAAGCACCCATGGTGAATGCACCTCCACAATCGTCTACTATGCGCCAAGGACACGGTTCTCTCGAGTATTCTTCCATTCTTCAGTCGACGTTCTAAAACACAAGCTGGCTATTAATTAAAGCTTCCTTTTATAGATCATAAAATGTACGATGTCTTTAGAAAATGAAATGAAAACTAATTACAAATTGGTAAAAGTACAGACCAGAGCATTCTCTTGTGACGAGCGTTTAGGTAAATGTCGCATTACAAACAAATGCTATTGTAATAACAATAACAAGAGGATTGTTTCATTTGTAAAACTTGTATTTTATAATAGAACTTATTCACTGTTCTTTCACAAACGAATGCTTTAGCTCGTGCAGCCACTTTAACTTGAGAGTTCTGTGAGAGTAACCTTCAACATCGACGTTTTCGAACGTTACACTGACAGTAACACGTTTCTCACACTGTCTTTGCGTATAGTTTGATTCTAGAAAAGTGTTACGCAAAAATAACACGATTACGTATACGTACACGGATCACAGAAAAAGATATAGGAAAAATAATGCGTGTTTGGAACGTGGTTATGTCGCTGGTTCTCGTGCACGTTTCGTTAACGTCTAGGTAACGACACGAAATACCGTAACACTTTTACAGAGAGCCTCGTCCTCGTTAAACGAATAAAATTCTTTTTCCTATTTACCATAAAATTCTTATGAAACAATTTCGCTGCCGAGAAGGAAGATACCCAAAAGCCCAAACACGACGACGGTGGTGAACAACTTGACTACGCTAATCGTAGTAACATCGTACAAACGAACATTTTTTTACGATTATATAACAGGGTACGTCGCGTGTGACACCGCATTATTACAGTAAATCATTTTTTTACGTGAATTAAATTATTTTACACGCGTGATCCTTTTATCTCTTTGTACATTACACAATCGACGCCGTAATATACACTTGCGTGTCGTAATGACGCAATGGATCAATTCCGATAGGTAAGTTTCAAATCGAACTGTAAGAGGAACGTACACCTATCGTTTATTAAGTACAATTAGGAACGAACGATCTTACGAATCGATAGCGAACAGACGATCATCGACAATTCTTATTTTCTACCATATATGTACGTCAAGTTCTACAGATAGTTAATTAAATGATACGACGTGCAGCAGCAGCAGCTGCAGTTCGTCGAACGCAGGCTAGACTGGCGCACAATTACGGCAGTTTAAAATAGACTGAACCGAGGATCCAAAAATACACGAAACTTTTCGTTAGTTCTCGGTGTCCAGTCGTTTCGTGCGACTGGAAATATCGCACGGAAAATAAATATCGTCTTACGACGTATATTTCATTTTTCTAGTCTCCGGTAATTTGACATTTTTTCGTAGACTAAAGCTCGCGACCCTGACTAATGCGTCCCGTACCAAATCTACTAACAATCGAAAAGGTATTTCCTCGACATTAAAACGATCGGCGAAACGTGAAATTTGTTATCTGTGCTCGACAATTACCGATACTAACACTTTTAATCGTCCGGTCACCTAGGAGGATTAGAATGACAATGGAAAAAAGTGAAAATATCTAAGATGCAAATCCGTTTTTCTATTGTTCTGCATGTAAAAGTGACGTTTCTTGCAGATAGATAAAAATGTCAGACAACCAAGCGCTCGAATCCGTCGCTGAGCCAAGCTCCTGTCTGCTCGAAACTACGAAGCTCGATCAGTTGGATAACGCGAAAAACACGGCTGCGATCGATGCCGAAAATCCAGTCGCCTCGATCGAAAATCAGAATGCACCGATGCAAAATACCGAGTACGACCTTTCGACGCGAACGGAGAGCGAAGCGATCGAAATACCTACTAAAGAAAGTAATTCGATCGTCGTCGCAGAAGTCACAAGAAGTACCGATGAGACTGAAAACGAATCTATGAAGAAAATAAAAGCAGAAGATGAGGACGCGACCTCCGTAAGTTCTTGCGAATGACGAATTATAGACGTGATATTTTTACGAAATTATGGTGACTATTTATTTTCATCTCAGCCGAGTATTTCCGAAATCGAGGGACAAGCGACTATTGGCGCGGGAGACACTTGCTTCGTGACGAGACGAGATGGAAGCGCAGCTGCTCAAGAACCGGAGAAACAAATCGTAGTTAGTTCGGCGGTCGAGCAGACCCGGTCAGAAAGCGAGAAAGTATTCGTAGAAAATGGCAAAGCCGCGACCGATATTGAATTTACGATATCGAAACTGAAGGAAGAAGTTCAGGTAACATATTACACGTATTGTACCTCACATTCCACTTTGGTCAATAAAAGATAAATTTGTATCCCTTGTTTTCCCTGCAGAAAGTTCGCGACGAACGAGACTGTTATCAGAAGAGGTTCGAGATAACGGAGAAGAAACTGAGCGAGTTGCAAGCCTCGTACGACGCTCTGCTAAAGGGCGAAGGTAACGAGGTGATGCTTCGTCGCATGGTGGATCAGTTAAAGGACAAGCTGATTCAGACGTCCTTGCAATTGGAAGATCGAATTCGTACTGTTTCTAATCAGGAGAAACAGATAAGCGCGTTAAACAGTCAAGTGGCTTCGTTGAAGGAGGTGGAAACCCTTACGAGGAGCCTCTTGCAAATCCGCAACATGGAAGTAAAACACTTACAGGTAAATTATCAATTTTTTACTCTTCAAAAACATTAAATTTTTTTTCATCCACGATAAGAAAGTATTTAGAAAATGAAGTGAATTTTAATACTTGACAATATAAAAAAAATACACGTACTATTCATAGGCCGAGGTCGACGACATGGAAGTGCGAATCACAGAGGAACGAGAACGGTACAATACTATGATCAATAAAATGGATGCTGCGGTAAAATTGAACGCCGATTTGAAAAAGGAATACGAGACGCAACTCACACTTTTCCGAGATCTACGAGAGAAATACGAAGAAAAGGTTTCGTTGTTGTCCGAAGAGAAACGAGCCCTCGAAGCTAACGCGCAGCCTGATACCAACTAATTAGACGAAATACGATCTTATTCAATCGTTTTGTAATTATATTGTAATTTGTATAAAATACAAGTTGTTTGAGGATGTCTATATTTTTCTATCATTATCATTTTCCCAACAATTCCCACGACTTAGTTGACTTATGTGAATATCCTCTTATCACCGGGCCATAGGGTTACGGTGGTAAATAATTATATTTCAATGGGTATTTTGTCGGAATAGTAGAAATTACCATATCAAGTGACTGGAATAACTCGTGTATCGAAGTTTCCGTGGTGTAGTGGTTATCACATCCGCCTAACACGCGGAAGGTCCCCGGTTCGATCCCGGGCGGAAACATTAATTTTGCAATTGAAAAATATGAATAATTTTTGCCCGATCGTCTGACAAAAGTAAATAAAGTACGCACTTACTACTCGAGGCGAACTTCGGGGAAACGAACAAGGAAAGTTCACGCTTATTCTTGACACTGTTAGCATACGCAATGCGCGGTGATTCCCGGCCGATCCCGCTTGTGTACATTCACACCGTATCCAGTTCAACGCACTTTTTAATACGCAGTCTTAAGAATAATATTTATTTTTAGAATCTGTATTTTTCTATTCAATATTAGACATCTTCTCTCCGAAGACTTTTCATAAAAAAAAGGCATTAATGAACTTCGTTTATCTAGTCATTGAACGATATTTCATATATAATATATAATTTGATATACTTATTGTATATAATAATATACAGCCAGATATAATTATGTACGATCATATACAGTAGTCATATAAGGCTATATATGATCATATATTAACATATTTTGTCGTATACAATATCGAAAATAATTTAACACAATATCATATTCAGCTCTATATAATATTATATAAAGTAAAAAGAATTATAAAAATGAGATGACCCCGATTCGTTCTAAGAGAGAAAAGAGGCTAGCGGAAAAAGGAAAATTATAATAGCTTCTTGTGAAATTGTGTGTCGCGTCGTCACGGTGATTCCCGGACGAGCACCTCGCGGCGTTGAACTTTCGAGCAAACATTGATATTCTCAACCTCCCAAACCGTATAAATACAGTGGAACCCGGTGCGTTCGATATCATTCTCTCTCAGACTCGTATCGTCGACCGATCCGCAGTAAGTGGTAAGTAAACTTCAGAATACAATTATTTGAAAAGAATCGTACCTATTTCACAGAATAATCGCCATGTTACTTGTCTCATACTCTATTTTTACGGGATTTAGAAAATCATGAGGAGTCTCGCGTTTGCAATCTTGGTCACTGCTTTCGTGGCAGCAGCATTTGGGGAAGCGGTCGAGGAGGACCAATTATTGGTGAACGAATTTCTGTTGAACATAATGACCATTTTTTACAATTGACGATAAATTCCTTTTTCTTTTTTTGTCTAGCGGCTTCCCCGTGAAGCCGACCCAGCTAAACCCAACCGACCGGTCTATGTCCCTCCACCGAGGCCACCCCATCCGGTAAGCTAAACATAGAGCGATTACGTTATAACAAAACCGATCAAATGTTTTATGAAAATTATAAATCTCTTTTTTTTTTTTAAGCGACTCCGTCGTGAAGCCGATCCGGAAGCTGAACCGAACCGTCCGGTCTATGTCCCTCCACCCAGGCCACCTCATCCGGTAAGCTAAACATAGAGCGGTTATGATACAACAAAACCGATCAAATGTTTTATGAAAATTATAAATCCTTTTTTTTTTTTAAGCGACTCCGTCGTGAAGCCGATCCGGAAGCTGAACCGAACCGTCCGGTCTATGTCCCTCCACCTAGACCACCTCATCCGGTAAGCTAAACGTAGAGCGATTACGTTATAACAAATGTATAAATATACATAAATATTTTTTGAAAACTATAAATCTGTGTTCTTCTAAAGCGACTTCGTCGTGAAGCCGATCCGGAAGCTGAACCTGGTAAACCTAGTCGTCCAGTCTATATTCCTCGACCTAGACCACCCCATCCGGTAAGCTAAATAAAGAGCGATTACGTTATAACAAAACAGATGTCATAAATATTTGTTGAGAAGTATAACTTTGTTTTCTTTTAAAGCGACTCCGTCGTGAAGCCGAACCAGAAGCTGAACCCAACCGTCCGACCTATATCCCTCAACCAAGACCGCCCCATCCGGTAAAATTAACATCGAGCAATTAGTGCATACATGAATTTCAACGAAATTTAACGCGTGTCTTCTTTCCAGCGTGTTCGCCGCGAAGCTGAGCCTGGCAAACCTAAACCTAATCCTAAACCAATACATCTTCCTCCACCTAGACCGCATCCGGTAAGAATTTGAGTACATTTACAATTTGCATCTACGTTACAATTTGCATCTTGCACATACGTCATCAGACATTATGTTAAACTTTGGCTTATATTTAATTATATGTTTCAGCGTGTTCGTTAAATCTGGCGTCAAAGGATTTTCTGCATACGTACTGCAGTCTCGTGGCAGCTATGATCACTATAACAACATAAGGATGACAGCCATAAAATTAATTTTACGTACTGTTAAGAGCTAAGAATTCTCTGATCGCGGATACACATATGTATATGTATATGTATATGTCGTAAAAATTATCACCATTGTAATTTATCAATAAAACTGGTTCTGTTCTATATGTATATTTATGCCTATTTTAATTGGAACTCGACCTTACACTTTTTCATTAAAATTTGGTTTTTATTTAAGGATAAATAAGGAAATTCAGAATGGCAATTAAGAGAAGAATAAGTTCTTTCTGACATTGAAAAGATCAGCGATCAAACAATACAGACATTAGATAATAATTTGGAAGATTTTAAATTCGCGAACCACAATTTGAATGAAATTTCAAACAAACAATGTGTGTATTTCAATGCACTTGGCTCAAACACTTACTTTGAGTAGCCATCCCTAAATTTAGTACACAATTTTACATCATGGGTTAGTCATTTGGTCAAGGATCGTAAAATAAAAATTTTTCGAATTTCAAATAGTCTCGATCTCCTATCGAATAACGCATGACCAACTTTTCATCTGTCAGCTGTCGATTTTCATGTTTCCCAGCCTGTCTCGAACCCTAACCTCACTCATTTTCAGAGATCACAGCTTTTGTCGTGACACGTGATTCTCGAAGTGTATTTTATTGAATAACAATAAAGCAAGATGGCAAAATTTTGTTTAAGTAAGTTCGACTTGTAATACAATTAATTCCATATTTTCATCGCGAATTATTTCGTTTATCTTGTATTTAATATCTTGTTTATAGAGAAACCTAGCAAGCGGATGCCAGCTCGAAAAAGATATAAAATTGAGAAGAAAGTTCGGGAACATAATCGTAAAGCACGAAAGGAAGCTAAGAAACACACTAAGAGTAAAGAGATTTTCGGTATCTACATTTAACATTGTATAAAAACATGCTAACTCCTTCTGCAATGTTTTAGAGAAGCCTAAAGTAATCGAGGTACCCAATCAGTGCCCTTTTAAGGAAGATATTCTTAAAGAAGTAGAAGCTATGAAAAGACAAAATGAAGAAGAGAAACAAAAACAAAAAGAAGCTGCACGTGCGAAGAAGCAAGAGCAGCTGGCAAAAGGAGGCTTGCAAGGATTAGTCTCAAGCGCAGAGGCCAAGCAAGCAGAGCATCAAGAAATGGAAGTAGATAGAGCACGTGATAAGATAAAAGATCCTTTGGTTAAGGAAGAGAATTCATTGAAAGCGTATTACAAAGAATTCAAGAAAGTTTTGGATGCTGCCGATGTCATTCTCGAAGTCGTGGACGCTAGAGATCCATTAGGAACTAGATGCAAACATGTACGACAAAAAGAAACGTTTTAATTATTTGAACATAAACTGATTTCTATAAATTACAGGTGGAAGAAGCTGTGAAAAGTGCTAAAGGAAACAAACGGTTAGTCATCGTCTTAAATAAAGCAGATTTGGTACCCAGAGAGAATTTGAATCAGTGGTTGAAGTACTTGAGGAGCAGTTTACCAGCTGTAGCATTTAAAGCTTCTACCCAAGACCAAGCCAAGAGATTGGGTAGAAGAAGACTTGGGAAGAAAACTGAAGATATGATACAAAGCGGGACTTGTTTCGGCGCTGAATTACTCTTGTCTCTGCTCGCAAATTATTGTAGGAACGTTGGAAACGTGAAAACTAGCATCAGAGTAGGAGTCGTCGGTCTTCCGAACGTTGGCAAATCCAGTGTCATTAATTCTTTGAAACGAAGCAGAGCATGTAACGTAGGAAGCACTCCAGGTATTTTATTCATAATCTGTGCAATACTATGTGTCGTACACTTGTTGCTTTACATAATTTTCTATTTTTAGGAGTAACGAAAACTATGCAAGCGGTACAATTGGATTCCAAGATAAAATTATTGGACTCTCCGGGAATAGTCTTCGAAAATCCTGGGGAAGACTCCGATGGATCGGCAGTGGCATTAAAGAATGCCGTCAAAATTCAATCGCTTAAAGATCCCTTCACACCGGCAACTGCTATTCTAAGAAGGATATCTAAGCCACAGATAATGGAAATGTACAGTATACCAGACTTTACTAGACCGGACGAATTTTTCGCTTTGAAGGCCCAGCGAATGGGAAAATTTAAGAAAGGCGGTATACCCGATACAACGGCAGCTGCGCGTAGCATATTAGAAGATTGGAACTCTGGGAAAATCAAATATTATACCGTGCCTCCTGAACAACCGGAATGTCACGTGTCAGCGGAAATCGTTAGCCAAATAAGCAAGGAATTCGACATTGACAACAATTTTGTAGAACAGGAGAAGATGGTACTTGACAATATGGAACAAGAATCTGTGGAACAAAAAGCTAACAACCCGTTATTGATTGAGAGTACCGGACCAGTCGCTTCTGCCATGAAAGTTCAATTTGAGAAAAGAGCCGTAAGTAATTTATTTAAACTATTCATATATTTAAATACTGATTGCAATTAATTTTTACAGCAAATTAAGGTACAAAATAAATTGAAGAAAAAGAACAATGCGGATGACGCGAGGAAAAAGAAAACCGATCCGATGTTTGAAATCGAAGGAAATCAAAAGTTGAACAAACTCAATAAACTACAGTTTAAGAAAGAAAAGAAAGCTCGTGCCAGAAGAGGTAAGGCTATCTATTTAATTCGAGCTGTATTTGTTTCTATAATTATCTGAATTTTATAGAAAAAGTAGCTACCAAATTGGCCGGCGAGTTCAAAGGATTCAATATCTCGGCGCCCGACGACTACGATTTCAGTACAGATTTCGTAGAGAAATAGGCGTATTACAAACACATGTAGTATAAGTAAAAAAAAATAAAAAAAATTTTGTATAATACTTATTTTTAATGTCCTTAATATCCCAAATCTTTTCAAAAATTAGTCGCTTAAGGTTCTCTTGCCGGGATTCGAAATATCCCTTTCACTCGGTCATTTCATGTACGCATCTTACGATTATAAAATAAAAAAATTACATTATATTTGTTATATTGTATTTCGCAGTCGATGCGCTTAAACTTGAACAAACGCGTCTCGTAATTGCAAATAAAGTGCGTTTACATTAGAAATATCTATTACATATGATTATTTCACACGCGCGTATTTTTTTTTACAATAGAGTGAAAGATATGTGAGAGATAGTCCTCGTATCAGTGGGAAATAGATGTTCATAATCTCTGATGCTCTTGATATTGCATCACGAGACACACGCAATGCTTGCAGAAAAATGATGACCAGCGCATACGATAACAGACAATTTAAGCGTTACACAATTTAACAATCACTTGTCTAGGAATTAGGAAGCATGCAACGTAACGTACGTACAACGTGCATAACGTGAAGTGTTCTTTCATCAGTTATCGCTGATCCGGTTCTCGTCCAGTTCGACTATTTCAATTCGCGCTTATAGTCCTGTTCATACATTCGAGTAGAAAAATATATTCGAGATGAGCAAAAACGAGAAGAGCTGTTCGAAAATTTCGTTTCCGATAAAGAAACCCGGGCCACCGAAAATATGGAACGTGGTAGAAATTAAAAAGGACAAGCCGATGAAGTTTTCTATTCAAGAGATACCCGAGGACAGGCACGAAGAAGTGCTCGAACACATGTGCAAGTATTTCATCGCCGACGAGCCCCTCTGCAATTTCTTGAGTAAGTATCTAGTTTATTCCTATTTATTTTGTCAAATCGCTGCGAAAATAATTATAGCTTTCAAATGTAGTAGTACATCGGCAGTCACTTTTGATCCAATCGAATATTCATAAAGAAATGCATATAGACGTTCGGCCTGAATGAACATAAAATTTATTTTAGATGGCAAAGACGATCCCGAATTCGTAGACACTTTTCGACGTCTTTGGAGGGAAGTGTTAAAAGAAGGACTGTCCGTCGGTGCTTTCGTAGACAATCCTAATGGTGGCAAATCGATACTCGCAGCGGTCAACATGCTGACAATCGGTGAAAAAGATAAAAGCTATGATACTAGTAGTTTAAAGGTCCATATGTATACACATAATTTCGTAGAAATATTAAAATACAAATATTCTGATATCTCCCAGTTAAATAGTATTGAATAAATTAAATTGTTACACAGTCGAAGAAGGTAAAGAGTATAATGGATCCTGTAGTGGAGATAAGTAAACGGGCGAACGTGTGTAGAAAGTACGGAGTAGATCACTATATTAGCGCGCTTGGTCTCTCCGTAGAGCCGAAATATCGAGGAGCCGGCTTGGGTGGCCACCTCCTAAACGCCAGGTTCGCAAATCTTCCATTAATTTTCCCCTCAGATGTGTTAACTGATCAACTGCTTCGTTACTCAATTATTAGATTAAAAAGTGTTTCAGGACAAATATAGGTCGTGAATACAAGATCCCGGTGACGAGTA
>SMSR01009406.1:0-17794 GCA_019453355.1 Ceratina japonica | reverse complement strand
GGAGGAGGAGGAGGAGGAGGAGAGGAAGAAGACGGGAGAAAAAGAAGAGAAGGGCGAGTTCGAGGAAAGGTAGGAGCGCGGGTCATGCACGTGGATTATTATCGGCAAATGAGAAGAAAGACGAAGGGGTTACGGGGGGAAAGAGGTGGAGGAGGAGGAGGAGGAGGCAGAGGAGGCGTAGGACGACGAGGAAAGAGGTCGGGTAGTTTGTTTTCTGGGGACAGGTAATAATGGCTGTTAGGCCACGGACTCGGTACGGAGTACGGCGCGAGAGAGGATGGTTTGTATGCAGACAGGCATCGGTCGTTCCGACACCCGGCACGCGTGATGAAATTTCCTCGCCGACGACCATACCTTTTACGTCGACGAACCGAAACGAACGGAAACCTCGACTTTGACGGCCGCCGCTCTTGACAGCTTCCGATGCCTAAAGAATCGCCCGTTTACACTTACCGACACGCGGACCCCGATAAGAATAATCGATACGACCAATTATTCTTTCGCCTGAATGAAATACGCTTCGTATTCGACGGAGCTGATCGAATTATACGTCCTCGCGCGCCTTAACTCCAAGCACGGCGCGGGCCATTCAAAGTTTTCTAATACGATTAGTAATTATGTAAGAGTAAATGGAATAGCGAGACATCCGATACGAATACAAATTATTCAATTAGCCGGCGCGGAAAGATATCCGACGTCTGCGCCGTATATATACTTTGTTCCGATAAAGTAAATATATTATGCCGAAGAAACAAGAGACGTGAGACGAGGAGAAGCGAGGAAGAGAAACATCGTTCGAAGCCGGGTTTAAGACCTGGCTGCAAGTTAATTTAATTGCATTTGCATCCTTGGCGCGGACCTTCCGAGCTTCTCGAGACGCGCCTCGGGAATTGAAAGGCGTACACCCAGGGACAGCTGCTTCCGGTGTGTACCCCAAGCGCGCTCTCGCCTCGTCGACCGGTCGACCTATTTCGACGACGGAAATTACCTGGCCGTCGCGCGGCAGAAAGCTGAAACGTGCCGAAGTTTCGGTTTCGGTTCCGTCGGACGTTCTCGCGAACGACGACGACGACGACGACGATCGGCGAAGAATCGGGGAATGACGAGGCGGCTCCGAAGAGGAGGATCCGAACGGGATCGCGACCGATCTCGGGGCGACGAGCCGTTTCGGAGCGAAGTTACGAGGGTGTCGAAACGATAAGAAAGCGTAAACGAGTCGCTGGGAACTCGCGGGAACTTTATTAAACTTCCATCGTAGCTCCACGGCTTGTTAAGTCGCAATTATTAGCTCGTTACGAAAGTTCTGTTCGTGCGAGCGGCGCAGACGGCAACTTTTACGTAGCCCGAGACAAGTTCCCGGCGGCGGAACCCGGCGAGGAGCGAGCTTTTCGTCGGGGAATTACAGCAGCCGGTCGGGCGCGCGGAATACGCTCCGCCGTCGGTTCGCGACTCGGCGATCAACTCCGCCGGCCTGTTGTGGATTCAAGAACATCCCGCTGTGTGCCTTTCGGTTTTCAACTGGTCGGTAAATATGAATAGCTGCGGGAAACGGGAAGCGAAGAGGGAAGATTTCTTTTGTCGATCGAATGAAACGGCAACTTGTTGTCAGCCGTGAGTCTCTCGTGAGTTCGAGAGGACCGGAGAGAGGCACGAAGAAAAGGTGCTGCCGAGTGGAAAAACGAGCGCAAAGAGGGAATAATCGAGAGGCGATTGCGGGCTTCGAGAGACGCTTAGTTTTCTTTTATTTCCCCGGAGAGGGTCGCGTGCGACCGAGGCCGTTTCGCACGTTCTAATTATAGTATAATCGTTCTTTTCATTTCTCGCTCCCCGTTCAACCTCGCCGCTTTCTTTACGAACACCAACGCGTTCTATCGTTTCAGAAAAATTGTCAACCGTACGAATCGTTGCCCCCAAAAATTCACGAACATACAAAATTGCTTATCGGTTCGATGAATCGCGTTGCGCGACGCACGTGAATCACCGCAGCCGGAAGAGTTGTTAGCGAGGCGAGTTCAGAGTTCAGACCTTCCACCGTTTCTCATTCGTCATCATCCGAGGAACCCACTTACCGCGGGGAGAAGGTTCTGGACGAGAAAAATAATGTTCGTACGCGGGTGCGACGCGGACCACTCGGCCAGTGGACCGTGCCGAGACCGGGATTAATTAACGCGGATGGGGGCACGCCACGGCACGGCGCGGTTCACTCTAATTTGCATAGTGTTTCGCGCGAACCTGCCTCGGAAGCTCTGTTCCCGAGCACCCGGTACATGCTGGAATTTCACCAGGTCGAGACAGGATCCGCCTACCGTCTCTTGCGCTCTCCTTTTGCTCCTTTTCCACCTCCTCCTCCGCAACCCTTCCCGTCTCACTCTCTCTCTCTCTTTCTCGGGCGGCCTCTCTTTTTCTTTCGCTTCTATCTTGCCCCTCGCTCTTTCTTCCCCTCGCCGAACGGGATACCGATGGTCAGGATTCTCTTCTCGCGAGCACGAGTCCAACGATTTAATAAGAATCGTATATACTATCCTGCTCCCTGCTCGCGGGCATCGATTGACAGAAAAGCGGAAATGATTTGCATGTACACGAGCTACCGGTAATCCCGTTCGACTACGAATTTCGTCGACGGGACGACGACGAAAGAGAAGAGGAGAAAGAATCGTCGGCCGATCGTTTCGACGGGACTGCAGATTTTCATCGGGCCTATAAATTTCATCGGATCCCAGATAGATCGCGGTAAGAATCCCGATACGTTGCTGCCGGCCTGGCTACTTTTTCAGGTAGCCGGCTGTCTTTCGACAGATTCCATAGATTTGTACCCGGAGAGGAGCGGAGAGGAAGAGAGAGAGCGGGAGCGGGACCCGTTGTTTCCACCGTTCCTTTTGCCCGTTCCGCTCTCCTCTCCCCTCGATCGCCGCCGCCGCCACCCTTTTTTACGGCCTGTTACCTGCTCTCGCGGAACGTTACAAGTTGTTTCTGTGTTCGATGAAGTCGTCCACGAGTCGGTCCGTCGGGGTCGGGCTCCCTTTTCCTCGCTAATTTCGTTCCTCCACGCGTACATCGATAATATCAGAGGCCGAGTACCGCGACACGTGTCCGATCTACCCTTTAGGATTCTAATCGACCACCGATCGAATTACGGTCCCCGGCTTTCGTTTCTACCGAACGTTGGCCAAATGCCATCGTCGCGGCGTCGTGAAACGAGACCGATTTCCTAGCGAATGTATACGACACGATGCAACTCCGACGGACTCGTCGACTGATCGCGAGACGTCGAGACAGTCGTCGGCGAGAGTAACGGGGCGACCGTTTCTTCGGCTGTTTAATAAATCGGCCGGGATTAATAAGATGCCGGAGGCAGCCCGCGAAGAGCCGGCGAAGACTCGCTCGGTTTTAATTAATCAATGGGAGTGCGCGTGACTCGGGGACGCGCTCCGCGTAATCTCGTTTGTCTCCCGGGACCGGATTACAAAGGCACAGAGAGAATGATAGAGGGAGAGCGAATCCGGCAACGATAACAATTCCGCGAGCCCGCTCGCAAATTTCCACTGTTTTTACAATCCTTCGATCGAGCTGGTCTCGCGAAACCTTCGGGATTTTCGTCCCGTCTGCTTCCCACCGTCTTCTTCTAGACGACGCAGGGGCACAAATGATCTCGACGTGAGTCTGGCAAAGCGGAATTTCGGCGATCGAAATTCGGAGGGATTCAACGTTGCCGGAGAATCTGGAGCATCCTGATGCGCGGTGTAAATAACGGGGCCGCATGTGTCCCGGGATTACGGAGGAAACATCCGAGTGTTTTGCGATCCTCGCTAGACCACGAGGATTTTATTATGGACGCCGGGGCCCGGAGGCATTTAATAACTCCTCCGAGCTCGCGAAATTTATTAATCCATCCGTTTGCGCCAGGAATTTCGGCGATTACTTTGAAAAAAAAACTCGCGTCGCGGCCACGCGGTTTAAAAACGTTCACGGGTATTTTCCCGACCGAGGGCGGAGAAATATAAGAGAACGGATTAAAAAAGAAAATGGTCCTCCGCGGGTTTAACTCGTCGGCGGAAGTCGGTGAAAGCCGGGGCGGGAAGCTGATTAGAATTAGGACGTGGTTGTTTTTGGCGATTTGCCAAATGGAACAACGGCGAGAGGTGGTCCGATGGGAAAAAACAAGTAAAGCTATTAAAGTTGAAGAGACCCGTTTTTGGTCGAGGTCATCGGATAGAAAATTGAATTCCCGTGTAATTGAAATTGGATTACGAACGGAGTGGCAGAGTCGGCCATACACACAGTATAGTAGATGTCCCGGCCGGCCGAGGATAAAAGTGCTGCGTCGGAAATTCGCCGAGAGATTTTGACGCCGGCACGGGGCGTCATCGCTCATCGAAGAGAAACACAACGATACAGAGATAACCGCGCACCCTCCCCGAACAATTTCCGTCTCCCCGTTCAATTAAAAATTGATCCGTCTTTCCACGAATTTCTATCAAGAAAAGATCCACGCTCCATTTATCTTCTACTCCCGTCAGAACGTCGATTCTCGTTATTCAATTATCCTCGAGCTCGTTACGCGTAAACCTCGACACGCGGAATAAAACAATTTTCTCTTTACTATGTTTATAAAAATGTACGTCCGTACGTATAAACGTCCGGGAAGTGTAAACGTAGGGCGCATAGTGGTAGGCCGTTACGAGGGCGGGTGGTCCGAAACGAGCGGGAGAATACAGTTACCGCGAAATATAGTTATCGCTCGCGTGGGCGATAGTTATGGCTGGAGCGCGCGCGTGCAATTATGCAAATAGCCGGTACGAATGTCAACGCGTGTTTACGGCGGAACGGTCCCGTCGCGGTCGCCACCGAGGTGTTACAAGGTCCGTCAAACGCGGCTAAAAAAGTACCGACGTCCCCTGTCGCTGGCTATTAATCGACGTCCGTTTAATTATCACCGTCCTCGCAGATTATATCGAATTACGACCGCCTCGTCGACAGATAGCGGAAAATGGATTACCTCGCAATTATCGAATATCGTTTATACCAACATCCAATTAAATCGAGTTGTCGCGCTTGTCTCTCGCGTCTTTTGCTTCCTTTCCTCTCCGTATCCGAGGCCGCGCGTCTGCCGAACGAATTTCGACTCGAAACAGATAAAAGCTACCACCGTTACGCGAGTCGATTCGCGAAACGAACGATCGATCGATCTAAATGGGACGAGCATAACGAAAGTGGAGACCCTTTGTATCTCGGTTCGTTTCCGGAATGCTCGTTAAAAAATTCCTGGGGGCGATCGGGGCGGACGCGCGACGCTGCCTTTCATATGCGAGACACGCGTGAGAGATATTGTGTCCTGTAAGCGACGCCCGTACCGCGAAATTCTCACGGACGCGACAATTCCCTCGGCGGAATTCTTTTCGCCGGCAGGAGGAAGAGCTGAAGAGGAATTCTCGCGGCAGGTGGCCGTCGTCGGTCTACCGACGATTTAATAACGCGCGATGACGGTTCAACCGGGATTATCCGAACAATTCCTGCGACGCCGCCGCTGCCACAATTACACTGCTGCCGGGAAATTTATCGCTCGCGGGAATTTCGCTGCCGCGGCGTCGGTCGATTTATTTCGAAACGCCCGCCGCCGGTTCGTTGCATACGCGATTCGATGAACTCGTATTTTCGGTAAAGGATAAATCGTCGGCAGCGGCGCGCGACGTCGCCGTCCGAATTCTCCGATCCGATCCGATCGTTACGAAACCGTGTCCGAAACCTTAACAACGCGGTAAATCTCGAGGCGGCCAGTAAATTCTAATCTCGGCCCGATGAACGAGGTATTCCACGTCGACGGGCTGTGACGCAACGCTCGGGGAACAACGAAAACGTGTCCGCGGACGAACGCGTCCCGCGCGCGGCACTCGCGGTGCCAACTATAAATCGCTTTACGACCACTTCGATGCGATCTCGGTCGGCCGTAAACAGTCGTTTGCCGAGACAGACTTCCCGGAGACAACGAATACGGGCTTCCACCTATACGCGTATCCTCTCTCTTATGGCCAAAGACCGACTCGAGTTCCTTTACGCGTCGCCGAGGAAAAAATAGTATTTCTTNCTTCCCGGAGACAACGAATACGGGCTTCCACCTATACGCGTATCCTCTCTTATGGCCAAAGACCGACTCGAGTTCCTTTACGCGTCGCCGAGGAAAAAATAGTATTCCTCGATACCGAGACGAACGCGTTTGCTAAGCGCGAAAAATGACCCGCCTTTGGTTAATATTCCAAATGTTGTCTGGCATCATGCAAAAGAGCAGGAAATTTTCATTCCGAGCCAGGGGCGAGACGTGTCCTGTGAATCGAGGAGAGAAGAAAGTGGGCGATGCAATTCCAGGACACATCGCAACGCATAAGAAAACGATTGCTGCCATCAGAGGAAAGGGTCCCGGGTTTACGTCACCGGGACGGAACGACTTTCCACGATTTTCCTCGCTGCGACAGCCGCCCCTCGCTCCCTTTTTGTCCCGCCCTCTCCGAGCCGAGAGATACAGTGGCTACAAGAAGTATGGCGATGCCGTTGCATTTATTTAATAAAGTTCGCACGTCCACGCTCGGTTTCCTGTTACCCACCGACGCCATCCCGAGCGATGATTCGATTACGCGTGCGGTCCGATCGCAAATCGTTTCCATGGAAAATACGGCCACGGAGAGGTACTTTTTGTAGCCAATGTACGCTCGACGACAACTGCCTCGCTACCCTTACGCTCAAGGATTGGATTTCTCAACGACGATGAAGTTGCAGAAGACGGAAACGAAACACCGAGTGGGTCTCCACGGAGCAGACGGAAAGACGTGGCTTTGACGGCCGGAATTATTTTGAAGAAACCTTTCCGTCTTCTAAATTTCCCTGAGCCTAACGCCAATATAATTATTATTTTTGGAGCCGGAACGGTGCTGCTGGAACGATCGAAAAATTTTTAGATCGCGTTTATGCGCTTATGACTCATCCGCAAGAGTGAACGTTACTGCGTCCCCTAGGTGTCGTAAAAGCAAATAGAGAAACTCGAGGGAGAATACATTATTCTAAATGGGCCGCGATGTTCCGAGTAAATATGATTGGTGTTCGCACTACAGGAATTGTTTGAAAGTGACTCCTGGCGACTAAATAGGTCCAAGCCGCGAGTGATAATTTGTAGCCCCCGTCCGCGAGAAGAAACGTGTTTCACCGTGTCTTCGGGAAACGAATTTTCTGTGAGGTGTCGAGGAGCGGCACTCCTTATGGATGAGACCAGGAATGTAAGATCGCAGCGGCGATGCGACTCGAGGGGCAAGAAATTTGATGCCGAGTTCCGTGCGTCACTCGACTCGGGGCCAACGGGAAGAGAAAGCGAAATAAAGCGTGGGCGTTCGAGATTCAGCGGGGCGAGAAGCGCGGGGGAGGCGAGAGGAGAAGGGCGAAAGGTCTGAGCTTCGAACAAATGCGATGGGAAATTTGCATTTGCGGGTCACGCCGCGGTGAAAACGAGCCCCGCGATACGAACTCGAGGAATAAAAGAATCGAGACACCGCGCGGCCAAAGGGAGAAGAAGAAGAAGAAGCATTAAACTGCCTGCGTTCTTCTTATCTCTGGATACCGGTCTTGATAAAACGACCGCGGAATTTGCATGATATTTTCCTTGCGCCGCCGCTTCGGCTTTCGGCGATCGCGGCCGAGAAAATGAATCGCGTTTTCCGTAATTAACCGAGAGGAAAAAATCGGGGAAGACGAATGAGTCATCGCGCGAGGACGTCGGAGCGAATCCGAAGCCGACACCTACGCTCGACTCGATCCGCGAGAGGAGCTTCGATAAAAATCTGAAACGGACGTGGCGGGGGCGCAAAAAGTTTCCGGTGTAGTACAGGCTCATGTACGGTGTGCCGGAGGTGCGCGAAGGACGACTATCAATCTCTGATGGCGACGAGCACTTCAAAAGAAACCCGACGAAGGTAAAGCCCGCTTCGCACCGGCAGGGTTAACGCTTGGGCTCGCCCGTTTTTCTCGTCTACCGCGGCAGAAACGTTTCTATTTGTAACCGCGACGCGAATTAACTCCTCGACGTTCCGACTCTTAACAACGTACGATGCCTCGTAGCTTAATATTTTTTAACCACGACGATTTTTTCCGCGGTATTACGCGCGAAGTGGTGCTGAAACCGGAGTCGAGTGGCGAGCGGAAAATCGGACCGAAGTAATCGCTGCGCGGCGAGGGTTTTAAAAGACACGAATTCTTTCTAGTCGATTTGAACAACGCTTTCACGGAGAGCGCGAGTCGAGTGGCTCGCTTTTGTCTCGAAGCGCGGCTTTCGAAAAGCCGTTTATTTCCTTCCATTCGCCATTCTTCCCCCATCTTTTGTGCGCGACAAGAGAACAATCTCGGCCGGCGCGGAGCTCCGTCAATGCCTCTCGAAGCAACAAGTACCTGTCCACCCATTCGAACCGACTCGAACGAAACGGAGAAAATTTTCAGGACGCGGACTCGTCGTTGCCTCGCAACAAAAATGTTACCCTTTTTTCGCCACGGTCAGAGTACGTTTCGCGAGATGGGAACGCCGCGTGCGCGAGCTAAATCACGATCCGGCGAACGCGAGACGACGAAATTGCGCGCGACGGGAACAGCGTTCGGATCGTGTAACCGAGGGACGAACAGGAAAGTGGAAACGGGAACTGACGTAACTCGCGTTCGATCGACCGGTTCCCGTTAAATTACACCTTCTCCCGGTCGAGTACACGGGTATATATCCGCGTACACGGACGCGAGGCGTACGAGCTACGAGTACCGATAGTCCGGGACGAGAATCGCCCTATAAGTAATCTTGTCCGGGGGAACAGTCGCGAGCTGCTCGCCTTTAAAAGCGGCCGTCTCCCGATGGATTATTCAGCAACGAATGCACGCTCGTCGCGTGTATCGGTCGCCGCGCGTAAATACAAACGATCCTCTCTCCCGACGGACGTCAGAAATAATATGCTTCTTACTCGTTGAAAGTCTCCGAGCGTTAAACAGATTAACGAGCCTCGCGACGAAGGATTTGAAAAACCAACGCGATTACGGGGCTCGACGATAGCAGTTTTCCGTGGGACAAAAGGAACGAGTCGAACTGCGGCGTTTCATATCTCGGATGCTCGACGATTTATACCTGTCGGGGCTGGTCGAGAGATAAAGATACGAAACTCGAGACAACCGATTTTAATAGAAACGAGCCGGACTCGGCGGAAAACAAAAGGAAGGATACGCCGGCCAGCAGCCTTTGCCTGGACCTGAACGGCGCGGTGATCTCATCCGGATAACGATCTTGAAAAACGCATCCGGTCTACCTTTTTCGAAACTAATACGGCTTCTCGAAGAAAGTAAAAGGAACGAGACCACGTTCTCATTGTTTTACTTATTACAACGTTCTCTCGACTCGTTTCGAAACCGACCGGTCGAAGTCGTGGATACGATCGCTCAAAACGATCAGAAAATAAAAAGTTCAAGCGTCGTATCGTCGAGTCTGTGACTTATTTATCTTTGGCCGTCGAAATATATGAGTACCGATGATTGACCATGTATCTGGACAGATGGATTTCTCGGAATCGATCGTGATTCGAGAACGAGGCGTCGGTAAAGGTAAACAGTGTCGAGCGAGACGATAATAGAGAGGCGAGAAAGAAGAAACACGGGTATATAAGACTCGAGNCGTTGGGAATCAACGACCGTCGGTCGGATCTTTCTCCGTAGCCGGGTTGCACCGCGCGTTAGTAACGCGAAATTCGCGACATCGGAGGATCGTCGAATCCTTCGAGAAATCCGGCGAGAGGACGCGATCGAGATAATACGGAGTGGACGACGATGACGAGCCCGAGCCGGGTCTTCGGCCTCGGGAAACGCGGAGACGAACGGGCGGCGTCGATAATCCGGAATTTATGTTACGTCCGTATTTCGGGCGTAGACCTTTGTAAAATAAGACATTTGAAACGCGCGACTCGGTGGCTGGAAAAATTATTGCCGAGATATTTTCAACGGTTTAGCACCGGACGTGAACGGGAAAAAAAAAAGAAATAGAGAATCCGGATCGTCGAATGGAAGGGAAGGCAGAGAAAAAGAAAGGTGAAATCGATAGGGCGTTTATTATCGGTGCACGCCCACCGTGGGGCTCTGGCCGGGCTGCATAGGATGCAACAATTACTATCGAAAAGCCTTGTGGCTCTCTCGAGCGAGCATTAGGCTCCTCTCGGCCAATTGCCGTTCTCCCGTTCTCCGTTCGCGGAATAATCAGCCGAGCCAGATCGCAGCCCAANTTACGGGGCTCGACGATAGCAGTTTTCCGTGGGACAAAAGGAACGAGTCGAACTGCGGCGTTTCATATCTCGGATGCTCGACGATTTATACCTGTCGGGGCTGGTCGAGAGATAAAGATACGAAACTCGAGACAACCGATTTTAATAGAAACGAGCCGGACTCGGCGGAAAACAAAAGGAAGGATACGCCGGCCAGCAGCCTTTGCCTGGACCTGAACGGCGCGGTGATCTCATCCGGATAACGATCTTGAAAAACGCATCCGGTCTACCTTTTTCGAAACTAATACGGCTTCTCGAAGAAAGTAAAAGGAACGAGACCACGTTCTCATTGTTTTACTTATTACAACGTTCTCTCGACTCGTTTCGAAACCGACCGGTCGAAGTCGTGGATACGATCGCTCAAAACGATCAGAAAATAAAAAGTTCAAGCGTCGTATCGTCGAGTCTGTGACTTATTTATCTTTGGCCGTCGAAATATATGAGTACCGATGATTGACCATGTATCTGGACAGATGGATTTCTCGGAATCGATCGTGATTCGAGAACGAGGCGTCGGTAAAGGTAAACAGTGTCGAGCGAGACGATAATAGAGAGGCGAGAAAGAAGAAACACGGGTATATAAGACTCGAGGCTCGCGCGGAGCGAGCACTTCGTAGAATTGGTGGGGATTCGCGGTCGTGTATCCGGAGAAAAATGTACGCGGTAACGACGAAAACGGGATTTTTGCAGATGGATCGCTTATGCGAGTCATTTTTCTGTCGATACGATAAGCGGTTCCTCGATCTTGTTCTCCGGTATCCTCCGTTACTTTTCTTTTTGCCCGGCTACCAGGTCGCTGGCTCGCTTTCTCTGACGATGACTAATGCACGTTCTCGAGAGCGCGTTCGTGTTTCGCTCCGCTTCGCTTCGAGTGCAAGGCGAGAGAAGGACTTCGGCTTCGCTCTTCAGGGACTCCGAGATTCCAGTTCGTTGGGAATCAACGACCGTCGGTCGGATCTTTCTCCGTAGCCGGGTTGCACCGCGCGTTAGTAACGCGAAATTCGCGACATCGGAGGATCGTCGAATCCTTCGAGAAATCCGGCGAGAGGACGCGATCGAGATAATACGGAGTGGACGACGATGACGAGCCCGAGCCGGGTCTTCGGCCTCGGGAAACGCGGAGACGAACGGGCGGCGTCGATAATCCGGAATTTATGTTACGTCCGTATTTCGGGCGTAGACCTTTGTAAAATAAGACATTTGAAACGCGCGACTCGGTGGCTGGAAAAATTATTGCCGAGATATTTTCAACGGTTTAGCACCGGACGTGAACGGGAAAAAAAAAAGAAATAGAGAATCCGGATCGTCGAATGGAAGGGAAGGCAGAGAAAAAGAAAGGTGAAATCGATAGGGCGTTTATTATCGGTGCACGCCCACCGTGGGGCTCTGGCCGGGCTGCATAGGATGCAACAATTACTATCGAAAAGCCTTGTGGCTCTCTCGAGCGAGCATTAGGCTCCTCTCGGCCAATTGCCGTTCTCCCGTTCTCCGTTCGCGGAATAATCAGCCGAGCCAGATCGCAGCCCAAGGAGAAGCGCAACAGAACAGCGGTTATGAGTTTCCTTTGTTCCGACTCGGTCCGCCGATCCACTCTCTCTCGGAGTCTATCGNCGGCCAATTGCCGTTCTCCCGTTCTCCGTTCGCGGAATAATCAGCCGAGCCAGATCGCAGCCCAAGGAGAAGCGCAACAGAACAGCGGTTATGAGTTTCCTTTGTTCCGACTCGCTCCGCCGATCCACTCTCTCTCGGAGTCTATCGGTGTGTCTCGTTCCCCTCGCTCGGTATCGACCTTCTCTCCTCTCTCCGGGATTCCTCTTTTTTTGCCCTGACCGCGGAACATTTGCCCGCTTCGATGCACCGAGCAGAAATCGGCGATGGCGGTGCCACGATAGAGACGCGAGGATAAAGCGGCCGAGGATATTCGAATCATTTTATTTTACTAACGACCGCTTTCCACGGACCGTATCCTTTTTGCGTGGCTATTTTGCTCCGACGGCCAATCTGGCGAGCCGAGGATCCTGTTATTTCGTCGAGGGCCACTCGAACTCGATTAAAATTTCCTCTACCCTTCGGACCATTCGAGATCGGCTCGCCGCGAGAGCCCCTCTCGTCTACGAAACTACCCTCTCGCCCATTATCCGCAACATTATCGGGCCGTATTTTTAATCGTTTCGACGAGCCGTTTTCGACAACGCGTCCGTCGATCAAAGCCAGGCGCAGCCACAGTGTATCTATCAGTTCGCAGAGGAATATGTAATGTGCGATGATATCACGGATCCCTTTGATCTGTCTCTCTCTCTCTCTCTCGCTCTTTCGCTTCCACGATATAGCGTTCGCAAACACAGCGTCGCGGTAACGCAATTAACGCGATCGTTTGCCGAAACGCGACCGAATAAATCGACGCGATGGGTTTAATGAACAGATTCAACCAAAATTATCGATCGGTCGGTCGGTCGGTCGACGGTTCGACGAAAAAATACGAACGAAAATGTAACGAAATCAGCGACGGGATCGCGGTTCGGCGTGGAACGCGTGTAAACTCGGCGCGGACAGGATCGTGCGAGTGGCCACCTACCTACGGGTCTCCTCCTACAGGAAACGGCGTATTCCGTGCGGGACATCCGGTCACGCTTTTTATAGACAGGTGCTCGTCCCCCCTCTTCGTCGAATACACCTACGCGGCCACGGCCCCTTTCTCGGGCCTCAGGAATTAACGTTTCACGACCGGGCTCTGACCTTTCTCCGGGCTTCGCTCTCGTTCGCTATTGGAAGCCTTCGAGAGGGTTCCGCGCGCTTTGTCGCTTGGTTCGATTTACCAGACGTTTAAACGCGAAGAAATAATGCTAAGAAGCCGTTCGAGATAAACCCATAACGATATAGGTTCGACGAGAAAGAAGTGTTCTTTTCTTTTAATCGTTTAGCTAACGGCAAACGTAACTCACGGTAAGAGGGGAAGGAACACGCGCGCTCTTCTCTTCCGTATTTAGACAGAACGAGATGGATTTCCCATGTTCGAACCGATGCCTAGATGTTAGGCATACCTGAATCTTTAAGCACGATCGACGAATCCCGTGGATCGGTACACGCGGAGAAAACATCGACGGGACCAGACCTGAATTTCCAACGAAGGGAACGACGCGGTCAGAGGTTTTGCGGGAACATTTTTCACGTGTTCTCGATCGATCGAGTTTCGAAAGAGAGTCGCGTGACGCAGAAGAAAACAGCGCGAACGTGATTGAAAACGATTCCGACAGCTGCTCGGGAAATCGGCCCCCCGTCACGAACCAATTCGAATTAACGCGACCGTCAACCGATTTATTCACGGCGATANCAGCGCGAACGTGATTGAAAACGATTCCGACAGCTGCTCGGGAAATCGGCGAGTTAACACGGCCCCCCGTCACGAACCAATTCGAATTAACGCGACCGTCAACCGATTTCTTCACGGCGATTTATCTATACAGACTGTGTGGTGACTAAAAAATTATTGGGAAACGATGTTCACGATTTATGCGTATTACGGCTTCCTCCGAATTATATACTCTACAAAGTGTAAAGCCATACATCGAAAAATTGTATTTTTGCTGGTGGACTCGGTGTCCATCCGGTTGAGCCGTCATTACCGGGCAGCGAGCACATTGAAAGGTATAATTTTAGGTAGCATTGAAAAGCAAATTCGAATGACTGATCGTCGTTAAATCGCGCACGGCGTGGACCGTAATATGGTCGGATAAATATCGCTAAATTGCCAATCGATCCTCGCCCAGATTAACGTGGCACAAATGCGCCAAGTTTATTATTCGCTTTAATCAATACACGTAAATCCGCGTAATGAAGATCTATCGTCGCCGGTATTGCACGTTTCAGCTCGTTTTACGCCCTCCAACGCGCGCGTTCAACAGTCAAACGAATCATTTTTATCTGCACTAAGTTGGGAACGAAATTGTCCAAGCGGACGCGAAAGAGTATTGCGGACATTATATATCGTTATATCGGGATCGAGTCGAGATAAGAGCTTTTAAGGAGGAGCTTTCGAGAATCCGTGTTGTAAATCGGCCGAGGGAAAAAGCTCGCGGAAGAGTTTCTTTTCGAAAGATTCTCTTCCGTCACGGGAGTGTCCCTCAGTCCTACGATCAAACGCGGTCCGACTTGGAACGGAATCGTCGCTCTCGTCGACGCGACTGCTAATCCACGTTTGGGTCCACCGGATTATTGTTCCATCGATCGCGCGGCGGCGTTCAATCGTAGCGTCGATTCGAGACGCCGGCGTCTTTCTTTCCGCTCCTTATCCGGCGAGTCTGCTCCGATTACGCTATCGGATACAACGAGAGAGCCTGCGGTAAACTTGTATCGAGAAGGAGGAAGCGGCGAACGAGGGAGGAAGGCTTAACTTTCCTCGTTTCACGCGAGACAAAGAATATCCCCGGCGAGTTTAACTTAAACTCGCTATCAACAGCGGGGAAACTTTTCCACCGGGGATCTCTTTCTCTCCCGAGTCCTGGGTTCCAGAGGTCGGCGATGCCTCGGAACCCTTTCAAGCGAACCCTCGAGCACCCAGCTTCCGCAAAAACTCACCGCTAGACCGGTTCACCGGCTCCTCCGCCGTCTAACTATAACGTCTACCAACAACGCCGCTTTAACCTCCTTTCACGATCTTCCTTTATACGTACTCTCCTCCTCCTTCTTTTCCTTACCCGACGGGGAAGGGCTCGCAAAGTCTTGCCGTTGAATTTTACGATACCGACTTTTACGCGCCGCTCGAAAATACGAGAACAATTAAACGCGCCAACTTTTTAACACCATCTGCCGTAGTAGCTCACCGTCCCCCGCGCTTTGTTTATCGATCTTAATTAAGACACGAGTATACTTTGCATAAAAAGATATATGCAAATATAAAGATTCGCGGAGCGCGCGTACACGTTTAAAAGAAATTTTCTGCTCGAGAAGCTCGCCGGCGCGAGCCCTCGAAAGGTGGGCACGGCCGGCGAGCGAGTATGGTCGTCATACAGAGATAAAGGTATAGAGTCGGGCGAGCGAGGGTGGTCAACGGACCGATAACGCGAGTCCATTAAAACCGGACATTATCCCGGGCCCACGTCTTCTTTTTCGCCGGTTCAACGTCCTGCCCTGACGTCCGACCAAAACCACGGACGAGATCAATGTTTCCTTTACGCTCGCGATCCTTTGTACCCTCTGCAAGTCCGAGAGAAACGAGAGGAGAAAAAGCTGTGAACACAATGAACGGTTCATCGCGAAACTGGTTAACCGCGACGCGCTCTATTGTCGTCCTTTCTGGCTGTTCTTTATCGGCCGACACACGTACAAATATGAAGCGAACCAAACGAACGTAGCGACGACGACGACGACGGCGTTAAGTCCCTATTTAAGCGTTCTCGTTTAGTAATCCGTCGAGCCACCACTTGTTCTCTATGCAAATAGCCCGTCGGAATGAGAAGAACCGGCCGAACGACGTTTACGGCACCCCGGCTAACGGAATTAACGACACGAGACGGAAATAGAATTATCTACTTCGCGGTATGCAATTTTAATGATCCTTCTCGTCCCGTTTAATGGTTCGGTTTTCTCACTGTGCTCGGGAGGAAATGGACGAAGATCGTACCGAGAGCGAACCGTCGGCCGAAATTGGCGGATCGCGCGTGCGAGCTCTGGAGGGAATATTCTTTTGGAAGCGAGTAAGNTTTTACGCGCCGCTCGAAAATACGAGAACAATTAAACGCGCCAACTTTTTTACACCATCTGCCGTAGTAGCTCACCGTCCCCCCGGCTCCCGCCCAACTTTGTTTATCGATCTTAATTAAGACACAAGTATACTTTGCATAAAAAGATATATGCAAATATAAAGATTCGCGAAGCGCGCGTACACGTTTAAAAGAAAATTTTCTGCTCGAGAAGCTCGCCGGCGCGAGCCCTCGAAAGGTGGGCTTATTCGTCGGAGGTTCTCACGATCGCGGTCCCGAGACCGGGGCAAAAGAAATCGGAAACGGAATGGAGGAGAGAGAGGGCCGCGCGAGGAGCCCGGATGGGCCTCCCGGCGCATTCCACTCCTTTTTCTCTTCGGCCGAAGCTTCTTCGGGGTTCCCGGGACATTCTTCGGCCGCGTTTTACCTGACTCTCGAAACGCGCCACTGCCGGCTCGGGCACGTCTCGTGAATACGCGAAACGGGAGACAGAATTGATCGTCGAAAAACAAAGCGGCGATCTCCTTACGAGTGGGAGAAGAAGAACAACGGGCGTCGAGGATGAAAGAGAGCTGGGTACAAAGAAGGGCGGCGAAAGGGAGACGGGGATAATAAGCGACCCTCGCACGTTATTCTCATTTCGGATCGTCTTTATGCGAAGGGAGACGCGCGCGAACCTTAGGCAAACAAAATCAAGTCTCTTGATGATTTAGGACCTTGTCACGCGCGGTCTCCTCCACGGTCTGTTACTTTCAGCGCTATCACACGATTTCCGAATTTCGTAGCAGTGGTATCTCGCCGCGTCGTGCAAATTTTACGGCACTTCGTTCTCGATTCGTGCAAAGCGTCGGAATTTACATAAGGCGTAATTACATCGCTAAGTAGCGATTATTTGTATCTGCCCGGTCGGTCGTCTTCTAAATTGAGTAATAGAATCTCGTGGGCCGAGCCGCAGGCTTCCTCTGCCGAAAACCCGAATCTAGATCTGGCCCGGAACGCGGACCATCGTTCCTGGAAACGGTGTCGAGTTCGTGCGGGTTTCGCAACCGGCGCAACAGGCCAATTGCGTGTCGTTTATTCGCGTCGTTTCGATACGATGGAAAACGTGCCACGGTTTTGCGCAATATTCGCGGGACGTCGGGAATTTACTGGGAAATTGTAGAAACCTGGTTATTATTTTCTCGTTAGCCTTCATCGATACGCTGACACGTCAGACGTGCATCTCACGCCGCGGCGCGTATATCCAAAGCGAATTTCTCGGGTAACTGTTCAACGCACGGTGTAATATTCGAAACGAGGCCAGTATCTACCAAAGTTCATGCTTATATTATGGCTTCTTACGTTTTGACTTGAAGAAAATCCGAATTGTGAAATACGATACGCGTATCGATGGGAAAAGGTTGAAAAGCTTTCTGGTGCCGATGTATTTCTGGTGCCGCGAGGAAGAAGCAGCAGGGCCACTTTAGACTCGAGATTCGTCCCTCTCGAAAAAGGGAAAGAACAGACGAAATAAGTGGCTCCCGGAGCACGAATTACCTTTCGAGGTTTGCCTGCGGATCGGAGAGCAGGGAGACCACCTCCGAATCCGAAGAAAGAAACAACGGAAGCTTGTGCCGGTGCGCGGCGACGTTCCCGTTCCCCCTTTTGGTCAATTTCGCCAGTTTTTCGAAACAATTACACGGTACCTCGCTTCTGGCTGGATCCATTAGGGGATTTCTGTCTCTTTCGCTCGTTTTCGTTCATTTAAGTTCGGCGACGTTAATTAAGATAAAAATT
>SMSR01009401.1:6038-20716 GCA_019453355.1 Ceratina japonica | reverse complement strand
AAAAAACATGAGAAATACTAATTATAAGAGAGTAGAAAAAAAATTATCTCTCATTGTTATTAAGATTTACTGGACAGCATTTTCTAATATTGATAACATTAAGCTTGTATGAACCGAAAGACCTCTGCCAAAAGTTTAGCGTTTAGAAAAAATAATAATTACAGAGAGGTATGGTTTATAAAATTATTCAACCCGTTGTCATAAGGAATTTTTAACGTAATTTCTAACATACTAATCACAGTTTTGGCATTTTTGGCTGTATGTGAATTGCAACTGTTTATATTGTTTACTAGTCCCACAATTCTTATTTTCTCATACTTTTTATTGTTTACCTTATATGTATAATATTCACGACGTTGATATCGTTTCGACTTTCAGGTATTCTTATGTATTAACATTTATGGTATAAAGTTACAAAACTCTATAATTGTTGCATTCATACTTTTTATAAAGGAAATAAAAATTCTGTAATTCGATATAAGAATTCAAGATTNTAACATTAAGCTTGTATGAACCGAAAGATCTCTGCCAAAAGTTTAGCGTTTAGAAAAAATAATAATTACAGAGAGGTATGGTTTATAAAATTATTCAACCCGTTTTCATAACGAGTTTTTAACGTAATTTCTAACATACTAATCACAGTTTTGGCATTTTTGCTGTATGTGAATTGCAACTGTTTATATTGTTTACTAGTCCCACAATTCTTATTTTCTCATACTTTTTATTGTGTACCTTATATGTATAATATTCACGACGTTGATATCGTTTCGACTTTCAGGTATTCTTATGTATTAACATTTATGGTATAAAGATACAAAACTCTATAATTGTTGCATTCATACTTTTTATAAAGGAAATAAAAATTCTGTAATTCTTTTTTTCTTTTTTTCTGTAATAACTTTTTTAATAGGCTCGGAAAATTTCTAAAACGTTGTACAGTGTTCTATTAATGTAATATGTAGTAACTGTTAACATTTCATTGTTTTGTCATTGTTTTTATGTAAGTGTTCATGCAACCTTATCTACAACTTCATCTTCAAGAAATACTTGGAAGTGATGTATCGTTTGTTTAACTCAAAAAGAATTACATACTTTTATCTACTCATTACTTCAAATACTATTGCAAAATAATTAATCAACATTTCTGTCATTATCAATAATATGTATAATACATGAACCATATCTTTACGATTCATTCTTTTTTTACGTAAGTGAACTGATATACAAGGCGTGTCTCGTAACGTGACGACTTCGAACAATTCGTAAGTTATTTGTTCTACGATAAGAATTTTTAAACAAATGTTACATGGCTGTAGTGCTGCGACTTATTTTTTTTTTTATCAAGATATGAGAGTCGTCTTCAGTTTTTTGAATAGGATACCTAATACTTTTTCTTGAATTTCAATAAAGCACAAATTCTGAGTAAAAACGTATTATTTTATTCAAGGTTTAAAGTGGATATTCTCAAATTTAATAATTAATCTCCTATTAGGGAATGTTTCATGCGTTCAATAAACAACTTTGTTTACGATGGTAAGTAATGTTTTATTGTAAACATTTTCATTGTAAATGTTAAATATAATTAATATTATATTTAATACGGGTCAGTAGCTATTTAGCTTATGTTATCATAAGGGGCTAGGATAGTCACGTGACTTTTCTAACATTTGTAGATAAAATTTTAACGTTTTTTTTCTCCGTTTTATCCTTGACTAACGAAAATTAGTGCAAAATATGAGTTTAAATTTGTTATTCTTATCAGAGAAAATGTTTAGGTCATCAGATAACTTTTTGGGAAAAAGAAAGTTAAATTTGGTCTGGTCTGCTCCTGACTTTATTCAGAATAATTTCTTTTGGGTACAAAATTTCTTATAAACGAAGATATTATATCTTCGATTTTTAATGTATTTGTAATGCTTATGTTACCAAATATCAGCATAGTTTTATTCAATCATGACTAGATTTAACTTTTCTTTTTTCAAAAAGGTACTTGACGACCTAAAATTTATGTCGTATAAGGAAAAGAATTATAGACCCATAAGTCCATATTTTTGGCTAATTTTTAGGGTAACTCTGTCTTATCGCGCCCCTATTGTAGTCCATCCCCTTGACGGTATTACATCCAATGATATTCAGTAAGAAAAAATACAATATGATAATTGTTCAACAAAATATCCTTTGCTAACTCAGAATTCAATTATACTAATGCATTAATTGCAATGACAACAAATTGACACACCTGGCGAAATAGAATTAGTTTAACAAACAAAGGGTTATCCAGAAGTACTTTTAGGATGTTGAATGAGGTCATAGCATTGCATGACTACCTGAAAGCCATGCAACATTTGTTTAACAATTTTTATCATGTAACAAGTACCTGATGAGTTATTCGAGTCTCAGTCTGTTTTACTGAAATATTCAGAGAATGATAAAAAATAATTATTTAAATAAAATATTTTTAATACACCATATTTTTAAGGCGGACTAAAAAAATGTAAAATAATTTTTTCTAGCCTCATACAGATAATCCTGAAAATTTGTGATCGTTGAGTTGTGTTGAAAATTTTTAATAGCTATGAAAATACTTGTAAAATTTAAAGCGAAAAACGTGGCATGCAATGAATAAAATTGTTAGTAACTTAGGTGAACTATCCATGCATTAATTACAGCAGGTTAATAAAAATGTGACAAAATATGAAGTTCTCTTTACTTGTAAAAAGTATTTAGTGATAAGAGTCTCATTCTTCATACCTCCTTATTATACACATATTCGCATCAAGCAAATAGGTTAAAAGTAGTCGTTGAATCGACTGACTTATAATATCCTTTCGAAGGATCAGCGAATCGGCCGGTTCGCGTATTCAGTGTCCATTAAGTCGTGAAACGTTGTCTGGGGCATCGAAGCAACAGAGGATTGGCTCAGATCAAGTCGTGCCCGAAGTCCCCCTTGAAATTATTTTACAGCTACAAAGGTTCTCCCGAAGGTTGCGAGCCTTCCTCGAGAACTGGGGACTGGGGACGGGCGAATCTAAAGTCGATATCGAGTTCTCCTCCCGTGCGTCGTTGAATAACATGGCATTAGCCTTTCGCCAGATTAGAGAGACGCCGGAGGAGTTTGAGCCTGTGCCATGCCGTCCAGTCAGCTGCGTCGGGTCCCCGAGAAGCGACAGGAAAAAGAGACGAGAAAGAAAAGGCGAGGGAAATCTAAAGAAACATGGAGCGGTAGAGGAAAGGGAATCGAAGAGAGGGCGCGGATTAGCATATTATTTACTCGCGATATCCGAGCAGATTCGGAGCCGGACGGGACAGTCGTCGGCGCGTAAACTTTAAATCTGCTTTCGAGGACTGATACTCGCCGGAGCCCCGGTCCATCTCATCTCATTAAAGCCCTGCGCCACGCCGGGATTCCCTGGACGCGTCCACGTCTCCAGCATCATCAGCTTCCTTCGCGTCGGTCTTTTCTAGGCGCCTCGGCCGGAGAGACGTGAGACGGGCACGTATCTGGGAGCTGGGAGGAAACCCGCCGCCGCCGACGCCGACGCCGATGGGAAAAGAAAGTCGCATTCATTCCGAGTCTAATTTACCGTGTGGAAATCGCGGTGAATGCCATTAGCGCCGTCGCGGGATCCTATGTATACCGAAGAACCTTTATGCTACGTGCCTGCCAGGTGGAACGGACAGAGGATCCTTTTGGCTCCGAGCCCAAGGATACCTGAAATTAACGCGCCTCGCGTTACGTCCCTCTTAACGAGGTAAATAGGATTACGCCGTGAGATGTGCGGATCGATTGTTGCGGTTCGCCCGCCCCTTGTCTAGGGGTGTGTACCAATTTATTAATTGCCCGCGTCGGATTAAATGTCCGTCCTCGTTAATTGTCCAAAGACACGACCAATGAACACGGTGTATATAATAACCAATAACATTCGATTCTCTAGAAAGAATGTAGAAAAACTTGAATGTTATTCAAGTATGCAGAAGGACTTGAATGTTATTAAAGTATTTATATTTTGATATATGTTTAGTATTTTATTGAATTGTATATGTTCCTTTCTTCATCTTTCACGTAATTTGAAGAGTCTGTATCTAAAAATAGTGAAAAACATGCATTTATGCCATTCGATTCTTCCTACTTTGCTATGTTTCAGAGTATCGAGACGAAATTTGTTTCAATGTTTAGCTTAAGGATGTTCTGGAGGTACGATCGGAGACAAAAGTACAAAAAACTCGAAATTCGTCAATATATTGGCAATGAAGTCCATTTATGATGTATATTTTGTATTAAAAATATAGATTAATTCCGAAAGCTTTTGTTTAATTAATGAACCGCTTCTTATATTGACTTTTCAATCAAGTTTTCTTAATATTAGAAAAAATTCTAAGTGACTTTTGTAAATGACTGTATCCTCTGATTTCAACTTGAAGAAAATAAGTTGATGATGTTGAATATAGACAATTACATAATAAAAAGTTGAAAATAAATATTTAAATAAATCAAAAATACTTCAGTAAGCAATATTTATAATTACTATTGAAAATAAACACCTCAAATTTGTACAAAATTATGTTCTGATAATAACAAAAAACGTGATAGTTGTATTATTTTATGTGAGAGTTGGCAGTACCGTTTACCTTTCCTTGTTCCATACTAGTCTGATGGCTACGTAATAAATCTGACATTTTGTAGTAGTTTATAATCTTTTTCTCTTTAACTGTTCAATGAGCATTAATAAATTTTATGTATCAATTAATTACATAGTTTTTAATATGTATAGAAAAAAATTGGAGTTTCTGGCAACGTTTTTTCAAGGTTTAAATAGGATTCGAAGTGGAATTTTATGGACTCTCCAAATTGCTATAATTTTTAATGAATCGAACCCAAACTTTGATAATTGCTTTAATATAGTAATAACTATGTTTTGTTAACATTTCAAGAATTTCTGAACGTTTCAATATATCTCCAGAACGTTCTTAAAGTATATTGCAGGTCCTTATTTTGTTCAGAAATCAGGATTACTTTTTGGAATAAAATTGCTAAAAATTCAAAGCGCAACTTTTTTATTCATTTCGTAACTCACTTTATTAAACACTAATTTATTACTTCTCTTATTTAATAACTTTTTCCATAAATCTTGTTAAAAGAAATAACTAAGCAATTCAAGCTTAGACATAAAAAAAAATTCGACTTAATCTTATTCAATAATTATTTTTTCTAAAATGCCTGAAATATCACTTTTTAAAATACATGCATAATATTACATTATATTATACATTATATTAAATATTATTTATTTCCAATCATTTTGATATACTCTAGACCTGTTTTTATGCAACTCACCAACAAATCGGCACGAACTTTCAGTACAGTCCGATGCGACTCACAATCAGTGTGTAGTGATAAAAAATGAGTAAATCAACTCTACAATATTTGGTGTACCTCCGACTGTCCGTATTGATTTTTAATCATGTAGTTTGAAAGCATACGTTCTGAACGTAAAGGAATGAATACAATTATCGAGGATCCCTAAAAAAATTAGAATATGCAGAACTATGCTTTTGAACAGGGTAAATAAATTCTGCTTTGACATCGATTGTTAAGGCATGCGCGTCTATTTAAATCGTCGCCTTTGAAAATATCACGATATCGCAAATATTGGGATTTCAGAAATAGAAAACCTTTATATAGATTCCGATACATTCCTTTGTGTACAACAGGGTATATTAAATTAACAATGATTCGGTGAAAATATTGCGTACTCGCGTAATTAACAGTAAATACGGTACAGCAAAATTTATTATAGTATCGCTTTATTCAACCTTGTTTTATTCGAGCCCTTAAATGAAAACAATAATTAAACGTTAAAATTTTAATAGTTACTAAATGTTACATAAATAAAACACAGTAGACTTAGAAATTATGCGAGGCTAATTAAATGTATAAAATATGATTTTATGAATGACAGGAATTATCATTTTTCCTTGAAGTTTATTGTTTGAAATATTGATCATAACTTCTTATAACATTTTTTGAACTATTGGCAAAGATCTTAGAAATCATACGACCTTGAGATTGTATAATTTCTAAAATGTTGAATAGTATTTTATCAATAAGAATCAAGTACTTTAGTAAATAGTATTTAGAGTATAGTATTTGGAAAGAATAGTATTTAGAGAAATGGTATTTTATTAATAAAAATGAATAGTATTTTAATAATAAGGATCAAGTTTAAGAGCCCTTAAATAAAATAGAAATCGATAGAAATCTAATAACTATTAAAATTTGAATGCTTTGTGATTGGTTTTATTTAAGAGCTCTATTTTCATTTATTTATATAGATTTTTCTCTAATAACTATTAAAATTTGAATGCTTTGTCATTGGTTTTATTCAAGAGCTCTTAAACTTGATCCTTTTTTTAACTCTTAATCCTTGACAGACTCCACGTTCTCTTTTCTATTTTTCCAATATTTTATAGCGCGAGAGATACATATAGATTGATTGTTGAAGACCGAAATGTAGAAAAAAGTTTGAAAATTGTTTTCCAACTCGGCCATCAGCCCTTCGCTTCCAGCCCTTAGTTCTCTCCTTGACTCCTTTCTATTATAATTACAGAAATTTTNATACATATGTCGCTCAGAAAAACAAAACAGAATAATATGTTTTACATCAAAATAAAAATTCACGCAATAAACAAAAACAAAATAAAAATGTATAATTATAACAATATAAATAGAAAACAAACAAATAAAATACAATACAATAAAAATAAAATGTTTGGAAAATAGGCTAAACGAACTTAATTCAGAGCATTTGTATTTTTATACAATAAACGGTTATCTATCTATCTATATATAATGTAATAATGTTATAAATAAATAATAGTAAATAAATAAATAAATATAAATAAATGTTTATATGAANGCACACATGACACTGTAATTTATTACACGATATTTCAAATAATATAACAATGATAAGTATCATCAATTGAATATGATTTGGCAAATTCATTCGACAGTTCAATTAATATTCAATATATTTCATTTCACATAATGAATAACAAATTCCCTGGATATATATTACAGATTTGATGAAACGGCCATTAATTTGCTAGATGCGATTTTCAATCTATATCTCCCCGGCGAAGGCTATTTAATCTCGCTGTTTAGCAAGCTTTCTCATCGTCGATGGCAATCATTCTTAATCGAGCGGGAGTCTCTATCTCGAGGCACGTGGCGAGCCCGTGCCGCGTTCGGCCGCCGAAATTACGGTAAACAATTACAGCCTAATACGACGATAATCGAGTAATTATTATAAAAGCCGGGGCCTCCATCAATCACCACCGCTTGATAACGCCGATAACGTGGACGTTCTATTTCGAGAGGTCGTCGGGCCACGCCTATGCCCATAACCATAACCGCTGGTCGTCTTTAAAAAAAAAATATTGCAGTTATCTGTAGGCCGTGCTCATGCCCGATAAGCTCTATCGCGGATTCTATCGCGGTTAAGGAGCGAATTTATTGTTCCGTTTCCACCGAAGAATCCCGAGATTCATTGATAAACAGATCCGCGATCTACATGCGGGAAATATTCACGATTTATTTATATAATATTGTGAAAATAAATATTTAGAAGACATCTCGGAAGTAATTTAATATTTCACGTTGCTAAGTGATTCGGAAATAAAACAGTGGCCCTTAAATGGCTCTTGTCGGGATAAAACATATTGTCGCAAATAGAAGGCGAGGCTTGATGTTTCCAATTTATTCATCTCCTCGGAGGTTCGCTTGACGGTACAGGAATGAGGGGAACAGGAATTATTAAAAGCACGGTATCGATCACGAAGACCTGTTGATATGTGAACGTATATACTGCAATACCGTAAGCGCGATGCACGGGCCACGGGGGGTGTCGTTAAGTTGTTTCGATACTTTTTTCAATATTGAGAAATCGACGTAAGAGCTGCCCTTAGAGAACAATTTGTTTATTTATTTATTTCATAATATACGGGCAATAATACCCAAAGTACATAAGTGCGAGAAAAGATGGCCAGTTGACAGTTGCCATGTAATAGTAATACATATGTCGCTCAGAAAAACAAAACAGAATAATATGTTTTACATCAAAATAAAAATTCACGGAATAAACAAAAACAAAATAAAAATGTATAATTATAACAATATAAATAGAAAACAAACAAATAAAATACAATACAATAAAAATAAAATGTTTGGAAAATAGGCTAAACGAACTTAGTTCAGAGCCTTTGTATTTTTATACAATAAACGGTTATCTATCTATCTATATACAATGTAATAATGTTATAAATAAATAATAGTAAATAAATAATTAAATATAAATAAATGTTTATATGAGTATATAAATAAAATATTTATATGATATATGTATATATATGTATGATTATATTATATTATATATATTATTATATCGATAAGTTCTAAATTTACATTATATTGTAGTACGTTTTATCGTAAAGTACACTAAATTCTTAGAATCACGTCACACGAATTTCATAATTTTTGGAGTCTCCCCGTTTTTGTCACAGGTCGTCACATTTTTATGACCCCTCTCTCCCCGGTGTGATGTCACATATAATTAAAGTTTGTCGTTAGAGTTGAAGTTCAGAGTTTTAATATTTTAGATTTTAGATTTATGCATATGAAGTCATGAAATTCATAACTCGCCCCCCCCCGTCACACTTTATTGACCCCGTCCATTCCCCTTAATGTGTGACGTAATTACTGATGATCCCTTATTATAAAATAAAAAACGTTGAAATCGAGAGTGCGATTATCATTCAATCTTGCAAAGCAGGAAGGACTATTTATTGAATTCGATCAGTTTATAGTTTAAATAACTAGTTAGCATTACAGCATAATTAAAATTTATTACAAAATTTGAATTTTTTATTGTACATTTTATCTTCTATAGCAAAATCTTATATAGTAAATTTTATTTTATAGTGTATTACTTTAAATAGGAATTTTTTCNAAACAAAATAAAAATGTATAATTATAACAATATAAATAGAAAACAAACAAATAAAATACAATACAATAAAAATAAAATGTTTGGAAAATAGGCTAAACGAACTTAGTTCAGAGCCTTTGTATTTTTATACAATAAACGGTTATCTATCTATCTATATACAATGTAATAATGTTATAAATAAATAATAGTAAATAAATAATTAAATATAAATAAATGTTTATATGAGTATATAAATAAAATATTTATATGATATATGTATATATATGTATGATTATATTATATTATATATATTATTATATCGATAAGTTCTAAATTTACATTATATTGTAGTACGTTTTATCGTATAGTACATTAAATTCTTAGAATCACGTCGCACGAATTTCATGATTTTTGGAGTCTCCCCGTTTTTGTCACAGGTCGTCACATTCTTATGACCCCTTTCTCCCCGGTGTGATGTCACATATAATTAAAGTTTGTTAAAGTTGAAGTTCAGAGTTTTAATATTTTAGATTTTAGATTTATGCATATGAAGTCATGAAATTCATAACTCGCCCCCCCCCCCCGTCACACTTTATTGACCCCGTCCTTTCCCCTTAATGTGTGACGTAATTACAGATGATCCCTTATTATAAAATAAAAAACGTTGAAATCGAGAGTGCGATTATCATTCAATCTTGCAATGCAGGAAGGACTATTTATTGAATTCGATCAGTTCATAGTTTAAATAACTAGTTACCATTACAGCATAATTAAAATTTATTACAAAATTTGAATTTTTTATTGTACATTTTATCTTATATAGCAAAGTCTTATATAGTAAATTTTATTTTATAGTGTATTACTTTAAATAGGAATTTTTTTTAATGGGACTATTTTTTCTTTTTATTTCGTACATTATAGTAGGAATTCTTTATAGTAGAACTCTACAGTAGGATTCAATAAAGAAGATTCTATAAAGTAAGGAGTAAAATGGAAAAAACTCTGGAAAAAACACTTATATTATTACTATATACAGTACTAATACAATATTATTACTATAAGGAATTTTTTACAGTAAAACTCTACTTTACATTAGAATTCTATATAAAAGATTCTATAAAGTAGAAAAAAAAGAGAATCCTACTATAACATATTTTTATTTTAAAGTAAGAAGTAATTCTTATTACATTAGAAATAAATTTCGTATAGTTCTAACTCCTTATAGTATGAATTCTTTATTATCACTACAAGGAATTTGTTTTTAATGCAATATAATTACTTGTTGCTCCAAAGCAGGAATTTTTTTTCTTCTTACTTCTTACGTTATAATAAGAATTCTTTGTAGTAGAACTATACAGTAGAATTCTACAAAGAGGATTAATAATACAATTCTACAAAGAGCTAAAATCCTACTATAAAAAATTCCTCTTACAAAGTAACAAGCAATTATATTTTGTTAGAAATAAATTTGTTATGGTTATTATAGGGAATTTTTTATAGTAGAGTTCTACTTTACATTAGAATTCTACATATAAAAAGGATTCTGTAAAGTAGGAGGTAAGAAGAAAAAGGAGCCCTACTATAAATTAAGAAGTAAGTATACTATAAATTCCTTAGTCTTACTATAATATCATTGCTGCTTAATTTAATAATTTTTATAAGTCATATTTTATATATTGAAATTTATTTCTTATAAATTCCTTATTCTTATTATAAGGAATCTTTTACAATAGAACTGTACTTTACATTAAAATTCTAGTAAGAATAATAATATAGATATAATAATAAAGGTAAAGAAACCTATGTATTCTATAAAGTAAGGAGTGAGAAGGAAAAAAATCCTATAAAATTTTCTACTTTGAAATAAGAAGTAATTATATTATATTACTAATAAATTCCTCATATTTACTGTGCTTCCTTATAGTTACTACACTTCCTTATAGCATATATTTTTTATACTTACTATAAGGAATTTGTTTTTACTATAATATAATTACTTGTTACTTCTAAGTAGAAACTCTTTTTGTTTTCTCTTCCTTCTTACTTCATAGAATCCTCTTTATAGAATACTACCATAAAGTAAGCAGTAAGAAGAAAAGAAGAATTCTAACAATCCTATAAAGAATTCAGAGTATAATTTAGAGTAAGAATTTTTTGGTATAAAGTAAAATTTACTATAAAATATGAATTTGACACACAATATAAAATGTACATTAAAAACTGAAAATTTCACGAAAAACTGTAATCGTGCTCTAGCGATAACGAATTAATTGAACCATGAATTGATCCGATTTTATGAATAATTTTTTTCTGGCTTGATGAAATTGAGTGGTGGTCGCACTCAAAACTTCAACGGTCAATTTTAATATTCAGAGGTTGGGACCATCCCGCAAAAAATATTTATATTCTCTCCATTCGTGTCAACAATATGTATATATTTCATCTGTTCGGTCACTGTCCCAATGGGTAATGTTGACAGCTAGCTTGCGGTAATCCCGATTCTATTTTAGTTTTATTTTTATTCAAATGAGAGTAATATAATAGTTATAAAAAATTGATTGAATTAAACTAGCGTGTTACCTTCCTGTTACAGAGAAGCTCAGGCTCTTTATACTTAAGAAAAATAGATCTTCTAGCAGTTCTAAATTAATTTCTTACCACAGCGATCTTAAATTCGGGCTCGGTTGCAAAATCAGTGGACATTTGTTATCGGGGAACGTTAAATCATCGAACGGGAAGGTGGGCAGAGAGCTCGGTGGCTCGTGATAATTCGTACGAGATCAGTGGTCCGGGATTGAGAGACAGTGGAAACGTCATCGGTTCGGTGAACCACCCCCAATCTTAGCGGTGGTACAAGGAGAGGGTGAGGAGGGATATGGCTCACTCCACTTTAGTTTCCTCGAGGAGAGCTCGTAGAGATAAGCCGCCGCCCTCACTCCTGGCATGATGGGCACTAAGACCAGCAAAAACCTGTGACGCACGGATGAGGAAGATCGTCGGTGTGGGCGTTTACGTGAGCACGTGGCCTCCGTTATACACAGAGGTCGGGCAGCGTACGCACGATAGAGGAACACGGAGCCCTAGCCATACCGTCCTCATCTACCTTGAGGAACTCTGCCAAGGCTTTCACGGAACGAATAAGACGTATCCTGTGTCGGCAACCCGGACGACACGATGCCCCACTCTCTGCTTAGATGCTTGTAAACGTGATTCTCGAGGGTGCGAAACCGTGTTGCGAGCATCGTAAATGTTTTTCGGAAGCCGCAACGACGATTGGATTTCATTCGGATTTCCGATTGTACGCGGCAGTGATTTACTTTTCCATGCTGAACTCTGCTATAAAATTGGCTTTAGGGGCGATAATTTATGGTTGTATCATCTCTTAAATAAAAGTAATCACGTGGCATTCAAATTTTAAGTTATTAGGTATTACATTAAGAAAACATTGTGGATTTTAAAAGTTATGCGAGACTATTAAAAATGCTATTACATCTTGAACTCTTGTGATTTATGTTGGTAAAATGTACATGCAATAATGATAGAAGTTTGTAATTTTTGATAATTCGTAATACATGATTTAAGAATACTTTAAAATTTAAATAATGTAAATTTCGAGTATATTATTTAAGAATATAAAAAGTAAGAATTATAGGACATTTAGACTGTCACGTACAGTCTAATCGAAAAATGGCGAAACTCTGAATTATTGTAGACTATTATAAATTATGCATTGAAAATGTCTTATGACCAAGGAAAATAGGTCGAATAATTTTACATTTAAACCTTACTTGTATTTATTCTATTATCATTCTTTCTAAAAGTTCATCGCTTCAAATATTGGGCATAGCTTGCCACATGTCTTAAACTTGTGGCAGAGATCTTACGACTCATACAATCTTCAGGGAGTAGACTCGGATAGTGGCGGCGCGGTAAAGCAGAATATCAATGTCACTACTAAATTGATAAAAAATATGGCTTGTCGTTCGATTCTACGAATTTATTTTTCACAGAATCAAGACTCGGATCAGTGTTCAGTTTGAGGTACATTCCATGAAACTCTGATCAATATACAGCGAGATTATGTCGATATTTAATAAAGTAGGTGTTAGAAAATGAAACAAAAATCGTAATTATACTAATAATCGTATAATATTAATTATGCTGTGGATTTTAAGAAATTTTATACGAACGAGGGATTTTGTTAAATAAAATAAGTTCCAGGTCCTGTTATGTGCCTCAAAGCAAGTATCAAAACGAATTTTGTCTTGTTCGTAGAAGTAAGTACATTGAATGGCGTAAATGCAAATTTTGTACTATTTTTGTCTGGTGAACAACGAAACACAGGAAAAAACGTCAAAAATTTATCGACAAATTAAGAAAGTCATGTGACTATCCTAACCCATTAATTCAAACCACTTCGTGCAATTTTCTACGTATTAATCAAAATTTTGTTATTAATGTCAAGGATTCGCTATTTATGAACAGAAGATGAAAAAGGAAATTAATCATTTTCATTAAAAAATTTTTAAGAAGATGGACGAATTTGTTGCAAAAAGCAAATCTATTTTACATATTGTAAATTATTATCTATTTTACATTTTGCAAATTGAATAATAACTTAACATAAATTAATTTTAAACATAACTTAACATTAACAAACATATGAAAACGTAATTGTATATAGTCTTATTCTACTTCAGAACTAATTGTTGACTGTAATCTTTCTAAAATATCTCTTATTACGTAATTTTCAATTTTTCCAAAATCACGATTCCGTTTTTTGATCACAGCTTCTTGATGTGACAAGAGAAGTGAGTTGAAGCGTATTAAATAAGTCATAATTCATATCCTGTTTAAAAATCAGTTCAATAAATTGAAATTGTTACAATCCAGCTTGAGCTATCTGTAAATTCTTGTTACATTTCCTCCAATATTAAATAAATAATAATAAAGCAGGAATGTAAAATAAGCAGGAATATAAAAAAATAATATGTTCATTAATATATTAATTAATGTATTATTATTGCATAATTGCATTATATTTTGCAATTTTTAAGACTCTCTACTTAAAATTTGAACTTTGATATATGTCAGAATTTGTAATTTCCGATTTTTACTCCATACAAAAATTATGACACTTATTAAAAAATTATTAAAAAGCTTGCCAAATCAAGAGTTGCAAACAGTTGCAAAAAAGATAATGAGATTCAAAGTATAGCAGTTACTCTATTGGAATCCATCAAAACCTCAGGATATGTTTTGCTTTTTACTTTCTATGTTAGTTTAAAATTTTATATCGTAATAATGTTCATTTAAATTGTTGAAAACTGGCGTACAATTAGTTTATTTGTATCAAACACATACCTCTCTAACCACTTTCCATTATTACGAAATTCTATACTTACAATTAGTATAAAATAAATATGAAAGACGAAGGACAAAACAATGAATTAAATATGACAAATTTTTTTTATCACACAATTATCAATACTTTATCTCTAATTAATTACTTCATCTACTATACTTAATCTACTAATACATAATTTCACATTTTCACGGAAAATTCATAAAAAGAATTATTATATTGTTATTGCATAATTGTACTATGTATAAACAATTTTTATACATCATTGTTGACAACAATTTTTATTTTTAAATCCATTTCTTATAAAGGAAATAGATTTCTTGTAG
>SMSR01009400.1:0-14332 GCA_019453355.1 Ceratina japonica | reverse complement strand
GTGTCAGCGGCGCTGACTCAGCGCATACTTTTATAGTTGATTGTGAATTTGTATAGCGATATAATGCATGTATGAATGTGTGGGTGGTATAGTATTTGTATATGTAATTTCCATTCATTCCATTCATAAACCTCACAATATAAGTGAAGCTGTAATTGCGTAAAGTAAATAGTAGGCGTTTTGTAAGGTTTTTATTTCAGAGTAACAATTCTTGATAAATAAGATATTGCTCACATAAACTAATAAGATAATTTGTAAGTCATCAAAATTTGTGCAATAATTAAAATTTATTGTGACGCATAAAGAAAGCCTCGTAATAATTCGATTATTATTTAGTGTAATTGAAAGTAATCTCATCGTCAGTCAGAAACGGTGTTCTTTTATATTCTAAGTGTACTGATTTATAAAGTGTAAAGCAATATGATTTAACTGAATAATGGACGATTTCCTGAAACATAATGAGATGATTATTAAACTCAAGGTCTTTGAGTTACCCTGTGTTAGTCAGATATGTGAAACATTATCACTATATAAATAGTATGCTGAAGTACATATCGTCAGTAATCGGCATCCCAGTTACAGTAGTAGAAGAATTTAGAGTAATTTAGTCTGAAGTGTAACACGTCAATGTTTCGATAATAATTAACAGGTATCGTCAATAGTTAATTGTAATTTAGATTCTGTTTTATGTATTTAGTAAAAAAATGTAGAACGTGTATTATTTGTTACAGATAACGTTTGATCATGGACCAATTATGTAAGGAGCCTCATCTCGATATAACAGTTGATGAAAATGAAATAGTCGACGGTGCTAAAGAAATAATTAAGAAAATCAGACCGACATGGTCTCTGGACAAATTGAACTTCAAAGTGAGGGGCCATTTTATAAAATAATCAATCATTTTCTTGTATGTCAGAAAGATTTGATATTACGTATTAAATTTCTGAATTTATTATAACTAAAAAAATATGTTTCCTATAGATTTTTAAATGAAATACTTGAAAGTTGTATGTATAAATATATTCTGTAAGTACCGATGGCTATATTATCGACAAGTATGTGCTTCTTAATTTTCACAATTGAAATTGTTAAAACGGAACGACAGCATAACAAATAGAATGAAATGAAGTTTTTCTTCTTATCAAGTATTTTACTTTATCTGTTGATAAAAAGTTTGTCTTTCTGGATTTTGGTGTCTAAAAAAGAAGACAAGTTCTTTGATAGTAACATGTTCCCAATATCTAAATAACTACAATTACATTTCTTATCACTTACAACTGTTCTCAATGTTCACTACTCGGAATCATTAATACAGCATGATTAAAGAAGCTTTTATTGATTAAATGTAATAATAATATGTAAACATGAAATAACGTTACTTGCAGATATTTACAGACGGAATAACGAATAAGCTAATCGGAGTATGGTATGACGGGCATTACAGTGATATGGTCTTGGTCAGAGTTTATGGGCATAAGACAGATCTGCTCATCGATCGAAAAGATGAAACTCGAAACATCCGAGTAAATACAATATTAGGAATGAGAACGCGTATATCAATTTATCGTTTATTATTAAGATCTTATGATTCTGTCTTTTGCATAGATACTGAACAAAGCAGGATTTACACATTCCATTTATGCTACGTTCAATAACGGCTTAGCTTACCAGTTCATCGAAGGTAATACACTTACTACAGAAACAGTCAGAGATCCTTATATATATCCATTAATTGCAAAAAGAATGGCTCAAATGCATAAGCTCAAGCCTGACGATGCCGAGATACCGAAAGAAGCCTGCATTTGGAACAAAATAGAACATTTTATGGATATTATGCCAAAAGAATTTTCAGATGGTGCCAAACAAGCAAGGTAAGATACAAAAAAGAGTTTTCCATTTTTGTACTAATGTTAATTGTAACGACTGGTGTTCCCAGATTTGAGAAACTCATGAGACCGTTTAACGCGTTGAAGCAGAATTATCAGCTACTAAAGAAGGAACTTACAAATTTAAATAACGAAGTAGTTTTCGCTCACAACGATTTGCTTCTAGGAAATGTTCTTTATAATCAGAAGGAAAATTCAGTTACTTTTATCGATTTCGAATACACCGCGTACAATTATCAAGCTTTCGACATAGCTAATCATTTTGCAGAATTTGCTGGTAATTTAAATTCCGCTGAACGAATTCGTTTTTATTATAAATGTAATTTTATAGCGTTATAAAATATGCAATTTTATTTCAGGTATCGACGACCCTGATTATTCTTTATATCCTGGTGAACAATTGCAGAAAGCATGGCTAAATATATACCTGCAGGAATATAATGATATTAACTGTGTACCTGAAACTGACATTAATTTACTGTACTCACAAGTAAATAAATTTGTTCTTTTATCGCACTTTTTTTGGGGCTGTTGGGGACTCATACAAAGCGAACATTCAACAATCGACTTTGACTTTTTAGAGTAAGTACATATAAAGCATATACAAACTATAAATAAAGAGCTCAGGGTAACATGCGGACAGCTCGATTTTGACGTGACTGTGTACCTTGGATTTTCGAATCGTTCAGAGCAGTCTGAGCAGATACAGTCACCTTCAAGATGACTTGGAATGTGTGCATTATTCGAGATTTGCGCCAATTACAGCTAGGAATACAGATTTATATTAAAAACTAAATTATGGCTGTGAAGATGATAAATATAGATACGACGTTTTTTAATCACAAAATTATTTTAAATAAACTATCGTTTATGGTTTTCCAATGTTTTTAGCCAACAAATCAACAGTTCGGTTGACCGTTGCTCCGAACGACTCGACAGTACATTTCTGGAACAATTTAATTTCGTTAAATTTTAGATTATTCTACAAACAGTCACGATACGACCGTTCGTTGTACCGAACTACCTAACAAATTTGTTTTTTTAGAATGTCGAAGAAATGCCGAAATCGAGCTGATGATTCGTTGCCCCGAGTCATTCAAATATTTCCTTCTATATTTTTACACAACTACTTCTCACGGTAGTTTCGGGAAGTTACATTTATGTAAATATATATCTTATAGATACGCTGCTGTACGGTTCAATGAATATTTCAAGTCGAAAGAAGAATATCTCAACACAAGATTTTAAAACCAAAGATATTGTCAAACGAACATTCCATATTTTATTTTTATCGCTTGTCAGAGTTTGTAAATAACATTTTAACAAATGCCTTTTTTTTGTTGTATACAGATAAAATATTTTACAATCACATATGTATATAATTCTATTTTTAATTTAAACCAGGTGTTATACATTGACAGTATTATAAAAAAAAAAAATAACAAAGAATAATATACGTCTTTCTAAAATAATGTATGTATACAAGGTGCTGTCTTTTCTAAATATAAAATTGTACAACGACAAGCCCTTATAAAATTTTGATCGATTCATTATCCTTTTAATACCTAAACGCAAGTGTCGCTATGTATAGACTTTTGAAAATAGAGCTCGAAACTGCTTTAGACTTAAATCACAGCCGAGAGCCGAGTCTTGCACGTATCATGTAGCTGCAGTCAAATCACATTTTATCAGAATTTTGAAACATTCTTATCTTAATAAAATATTTATTTCATTGCCATTAGCGAAGATTGTAAAACGAAATAGAAATTATGCGATTGCGAAACGGAAATTCTAATCAATACAAACAATTCAAAGCAAAAATATGTGCCTGTGCTGGCGTACAGTTCGTCACAAAAGTATTAGGATATTTCTTAAAACAAGATGAACTTAATATTGCACCAAATATAGTTTTTCTTTGAGCAGAATCATGAAAGAAGAGCGAAGATCATTCGTAGCTTTCTTTCCCCGGATCGTTGATGCAAATTTAAAACACGTTTTCTGCCGATTTAAGTATATAATTTCGTCAATGTCGATTAGAGCATAAACGAGTTGAATAAAAATCTTTCAATTTATTTCAGTTGATCAGAAAAATTAAACAACTTTAAGTTTTCTTTTATTTTACTTAATTCAAAGCCTTTGGTATTTCAAGGAAAATTATTAATCAAATCGTTGGACGCAGTATCGAAAGAATTATCTCGTTTTAACAATACGCGCTCAATATTTCTGTGATCGACTTTACGTTCACGTACACGGATCACATGCCGAGACCATGTCGTACGGTTGCATACGGTAAAATCGGTCAGTTGACTAGCGAGTATGTTTTTGTCCGGGACGATCACGTACGCATCTGCACGCACCTATAAATCAGTGTTTATTTTTAGTAGTAAAGACTGTGAGGATTTTCAAAAATACTTTGGAATACGTGCGTTTCGTCGCGCGAAATGCCGCTAATTACAGTTTGAACCCAATGGGAACAGCTGCTCGGTTTACATAAGAAGAACCGTCGATATTGACGATCTCAAACTACCTCTTTACACGCAGTGAAATCGTAGTTTTCGAGCAAGCAAATAAATTAACAGCCGCGAGTTCGAGCGTGTGAATAATTTCCCACAGTGTAGCAAATCAATTTGAATCAGACGATAGAGTCCGACACGGCCAAATGCCCAGATAACGTACTCGATTTTTCGTCTGGAAAGTAAACGACTTACTTAGCAAGTTTTCGAAACAAAATACGATTGTAATTTAATAACAGCGCGAAATTCTTGTTGTAACAATTCCAGTGTCGAGTAATCAAATTATTGTTTTCTACTTTCTATTGTTTCGATTCGATTCGTTTGCGAGAATTCCATTTTCGAAGAGTCGTAAGTGACCATCGGAAATACAAAAAAATATTCAGCGAGTCGTTCGCGTGTGTGCGAGTCCCGGCGTCGACGGCCCGCAGATTCGTGAAGTTTCTTCTGGTAAACGTTCCCCTGATCGTGTAAGATGCATATCGTATGCAAATGTTTAAACGTGTCCATAAAATCGAGGGGCACCGAACTGCAGAAGGTCAACATAGACGATATCGAGTTGCTCGATAAACAGACCGATGTTTTCTTTGGCCAGGTAATTTATATTTTATTCATAACAATGTCCATGAAACGTCTTAAGAACCATTGACGACGAAGCGATTTTAAATTATTTTAATACGTGACACAAATAAATGGAAATTAACGTGTATCGCGATGTTACACTCGAATATTTATTGATTCTGTATTTAATGCATAAATTTGTCGTATAAAGAAATATTTGTCGTTATACATATTTATAAAATGTTAACAGAGTCTTGCAACGGTAACAGAGCTCGAAGGTATCACTAAGGAACAACCTGGTCTAGTAGAGATAAGAAATGTCGGATCATGGGTCATTCACCGCTGTTACAATTGTTCTATGTACACACACGCCGTACACAGAGATTATGGTGCTGCTTTAGTTCTCATAAATACCGACATTGTTGTGAGTACAACGTTACCTCGTAATTAGAAAGCATATAGACGAATACGACACAATCTGATAGGTATGTGCAATTGATTTTACCTGATATAATTCCAGACTTCACCGGAAGAAATAGACAAATTAAAGTCCAGTCCAGATTATAGTCCAGTATTTAGAATAATAATTGCCCCCAATAGTGTGGACGAACTCGATTATCTTCAACAACCTACAAAGTTTTCTGGTAAATTGGCAAATATTAAATATGTACATTTTTCAATTAATATGTCGTGAGTCGTGTAAGAATCTGAAACGGTAATAAAGAAGAATGTACTGTCGTCATCTGTTATTGATTAAGAAGCGTATTTCTCATGTTTTGCTTCGTCTGTTCAGTGTCGCAGTTGCCCAACAGTATACAAGTAGCTTTGGGTGGCCTCCAACAGCAACTCGAAGAAGCTGTACAAAGGAAGTCTGCGGAAATAGAAGATAAAATCCGTGCTTTCACAACGGAACAATATCAATTATTAGAACAGTTTCGTGACAGAGCACACAACGAGCACAGAGTACTAAGAAGGTATTGTACAATAATTTTGTATCGTTACGATCAGATTTACGTTCCTCGATCTTATACGTATTTTTATATTTGTTACATTTCAGGTTAATTTGTAAAGGGGAGGAGACGACCAGATTAACCAGTAACATAGAGACTCCTCCTACGACTCCGGATAGCTTTATAACTAATTTAACTACCTCTACAGAGAATACGATTAATACGTCGCAAGTAATATTGAATGAAACAAAGAAGATCTTTACAGATCCTATCGTTATACCCAAAACCGGTGCTAAACTCTCTCCCAATCGTTTGGTCGTACGTTTTCACCATGAATTATTCAATAATTTGTTTACGAATTACTCGATATAATCGGCGAATATTTTTTAGAATGGCAGCATAGATAAGAAAGATCGATTATATATATATTCTAAAGAGGCAACAAGTCTTGATACAGAAACTTTATTTCCATTGGAAGGAATGGAGGACGCTCTTAATACCGATCGAGCTCGATCCTCAGACGAAGGATCCGATACAGACGGTTAGTATACAAATTCTAATTTAATTCAAACGCAAAATGCTTAGATAATGCCATTATATTTAGATTCAGGTCAAGACGAAGGTATACACATGCCAAGAGGACAACGAGGCGGGCATCCTACACTAGCTAAATCGTTACCAGTCAGCGTCCCGTCTTTTCCTTCATTTGTTCGCAGAAATGTCCAAGATCAGGACGATGATCAGGTATTATTCAGTAGAACAAAACTGATTTTAGTTGTAATTACATCATCGATATTTGTACATATTATTAATTCGCTGCATGTGCGTGCATATACGTAAATACGTCCTACAACATTCATGTTTTTTATTGAAAGATATGAACTGTTATTTCAGCTGTCGTTGGATCCGCACGATCCGCATAACATTCGAGCTTCGATTAAAGCTCTGGCAAAGAGCGTCCACGGCGATACAGTATTCGGAGATTTGCCACGTCCCCGTTTCTCTACTCAAATCTGACTTAGCAGCGATCTCGAGGAAAGAGAATAAGCTGAGAATCGAATATACGTATAAAGTACCTATTATTCGTAATTGTCTTTCAACGGACGCTGCGAGAGATCGATGTGAGCAAAGGCAGAACAAACTCAAAGGAGGTATCGATATTTCGCGTGAATATATTTTAGAGTATAAACAAATTATTTCGAATGTCAGCTTCGTTAGTTCGTTGAGTTTATAAAACGGAAAAGATTTTCATACCTGCGTATAATTGAGGCTATATTATATATAAATGTGCTATATATTTGTTACTGATCACCTAACGTATAACGTAAAAAGATGGGAAAAATGCGTAGATTTCAAGAAACTGTGTAACGTGAGACGTACGACGCCATATCCGAAGATCGTATTAGAGCGACGGGGCAAAGAAAGTTTCTTACGTATCAATTAGTGATTAAGCTACTAAAATAATAAGTTTAAAACGATAGCTATTATTTTTACATTGTATAATTATGGTTAGAAGTAGAAAAGCTCGTAATAAGTTGAGCTATTAACTTCGATCATCGATTACTGCTCTGAGCTCGTGTCATTCTCCGATGCGTTACCAAAACTTTCATTAAACCCATATANCATAGATGCCAGATTGAGGACCGGGAGCCATCGGGAATCAGCCCCTCCACTTACGCACACAATCACACCGTGTCCGTCTGCTCCGAGTTCGGCTCAATTTCGGCTTGTAGAGAGAGAAGGCGAGACATCAGTCCGTCGCTCTTGCTCCTGAGGCAAAAATCCAAGTTGCGCGCAACCGACTGACGACGATTGATGTTTCGCTTTCTCTCTCTACAAGCCGAAATTGAGCCGAACTCGGAGCAGACGGACACGGTGTGATTGTGTGCGTAAGTGGAGGGGCTGATTCCCGATGGCTCCCGGTCCTCAATCTGGCATCTATGAGTCTGGCATCTATGCTCAGAACCGACGGTGGCCGCTAGAGGCGCTCGCGCGACTGGGACAAGAAACACATCCATACTTTCGAAGAAAGGCATGAGCAATCTCTCTCCTCATCTCTATCTCATCTGCTCTGAAGTTAATAAGGTGTTAGATTTCTATAGGGTAACTTTTATAAATATAAACATATTTCGAAAAATATTAGTACATATATAAACTATTTATTTCAATGTTTCATTACAGTCTTCGGTAAACAAAATTAAAAATCATGAATTTCCTTTTTTTTTTGCACAATTTTGATCACCACCAATTTTTCAAAAATTCTTTTCTATACGCCGTCTTTTAAATAAACAAGGTCCTCCAGAATTTTAAATAAACTCTTCTATTATTGATGTGTGTAACCTGCTCATTCCAAAAGATGTTTCAATATTTTTGTGACAAATAGTGTAAAATTGTCATGTTTTTATTTCCTAATTTCCTATCCTTGTATGTGTCAGCGGCGCTGACTCAGCGCATACTTTTATAGTTGATTGTGAATTTGTATAGCGATATAATGCATGTATGAATGTGTGGGTGGTATAGTATTTGTATATGTAATTTCCATTCATTCCATTCATAAACTTCACAATATAAGTGAAGCTGTAATTGCGTAAAGTAAATAGTAGGCGTTTTGTAAGGTTTTTATTTCAGAGTAACAATTCTTGATAAATAAGATATTGCTCACATAAACTAATAAGATAATTTGTAAGTCATAAAAATTTGTGCAATAATTAAAATTTATTGTGACGCATAAAGAAAGCCTCGTAATAATTCGATTATTATTTAGTGTAATTGAAAGTAATCTCATCGTCAGTCAGAAACGGTGTTCTTTTATTTTAAGTGTACTGATTTATAAAGTGTAAAGCAATATGATTTAACTGAATAATGGATGATTTCCTGAAACATAATGAGATGATTATTAAACTCAAGGTCTTTGAGTTACCCTGTGTTAGTCAGATATGTGAAACATTATCACTATATAAATAGTATGCTGAAGTACATATCAGTAATCGGCATCCCAGTTACAGTAGAAGAATTTAGAGTAATTTAGTCTGAAGTAACACGTTAATGTTTCGATAATAATTAACAGGTATCATCAATAGTTAATTGTAATTTAGATTCTGTTTTATGTATTTAGTAAAAAATGTAGAACGTGTATTATTTGTTACAGATAACGTTTGATCATGGACCAATTATGTAAGGAGCCTCATCTCGATATAACAGTTGATGAAAATGAAATAGTTGATGGTGCTAAAGAAATAATTAAGAAAATTAGACCGACATGGTCTCTGGACAAATTGAACTTCAAAGTGAGGGGCCATTTTATAAAATAATCAATCATTTTCTTGTATGTTAGAAAGATTTGATATTATGTATTAAATTTCTGAATTTATTATAACTTAAAAAATATGTTTCCTATAGATTTTTAAATGAAATACTTGAAAGTTATATGTATAAATATATTCTGTAAGTACTGATGGCTATTATCAACAAGTATGTGCTTCTTAATTTTCACAATTGAAATTATTAAAATGGAACGACAGCATAACAAATAGAATGAAATGAAGTTTTTCTTCTTATCAAGTATTTTACTTTATCTGTTGATAAGAAGTTTGTCTTTCTGGATTTTGGTGTCTAAAAAAGAAGACAAGTTCTTTGATAGTAACATGTTCCCAATATCTAAATAACTACAATTACATTTCTTATCACTTACAACTGTTCTCAATGTTTACTACTTGGAATCATTAATATAGCATGATCAAATAAGCTTTTATTGATTAAATGTAATAATAATATGTAAACATGAAATAACGTTACTTGCAGATATTTACAGACGGAATAACAAATAAGCTAATCGGAGTATGGTATGCTGGGCAATACAGTGATATGGTCTTGGTTAGAGTTTATGGGCATAAGACAGATCTGCTCATCAATCGAAAAGATGAAACTCGAAACATCCGAGTAAATACAATATTAGGAATGAGAACACGTATATCAATTTATCATTTATTATTAAGATCTTATGATTCTGTCTTTTGCATAGATACTAAACAAAGCAGGATTTACACATTCCATTTATGCTACGTTCAATAATGGCTTAGCTTACCAGTTTATTGAAGGTAATACACTTACTACAGAGACAGTCAGAGATCCTTATATATATCCATTAATTGCAAAAAGAATGGCTCAAATGCATAAGCTCAAGCCTGACGATGCTGAGATACTGAAAGAAGCCTGCATTTGGAACAAAATAGAACAGTTTATGGATATTATGCCAAAAGAATTTTCAGATGGTGCCAAACAAGCAAGGTAAGATATAAAAAAGAGTTTTTCATTTTTGTACTAATGTTAATTGTAACAACTGGTGTTCCCAGATTTGAGAAACTCATGAGACCGTTTAATGTGTTGAAGCAGAATTATCAGCTACTAAAGAAGGAACTTACAAATTTAAATAATGAAGTAGTTTTTGCTCATAACGATTTGCTTCTAGGAAATGTTCTTTATAATCAGAAGGAAAATTCAGTTACTTTTATCGATTTCGAATACACTGCGTACAATTATCAAGCTTTCGACATAGCTAATCATTTTGCAGAATTTGCTGGTAATTTAAATTCCGCTGAATGAATTCGTTTTTATTATAAATGTAATTTTATAGTGTTATAAAATATGCAATTTTATTTCAGGTATTGACGACCCTGATTATTCTTTATATCCTGGTGAACAATTGCAGAAAGCATGGCTAAATATATACCTGCAGGAATATAATGATATTAACTGTGTACCTGAAACTGACATTAATTTACTGTACTCACAAGTAAATAAATTTGTTCTTTTATCGCACTTTTTTTGGGGCTGTTGGGGACTCATACAAAGCGAACATTCAACAATCGACTTTGACTTTTTAGAGTAAGTACATATAAAGCATATACAAACTATAAATAAAGAGCTCAGGGTAACATGCGGACAGCTCGATTTTGACGTGACTGTGTACCTTGGATTTTCGAATCGTTCAGAGCAGTCTGAGCAGATACAGTCACCTTCAAGATGACTTGGAATGTGTGCATTATTCGAGATTTGCGCCAATTACAGCTAGGAATACAGATTTATATTAAAAACTAAATTATGGCTGTGAAGATGATAAATATAGATACGACGTTTTTTAATCACAAAATTATTTTAAATAAACTATCGTTTATGGTTTTCCAATGTTTTTAGCCAACAAATCAACAGTTCAGTTGACTGTTGCTCCGAACGACTCGACAGTACATTTCTGGAACAATTTAATTTCGTTAAATTTTAGATTATTCGACAAAAAGTCACAATATGACCGTTTGTTGTACCGAACTACCTAACAAATTTGTATTTTTAGAATGTCGAAGAAATGCCGAAATCGAGCTGATGATTTGTTGTCCTGAGTCATTCAAATATTTCCTTCTATATTTTTGCACAACTACTTCACATGGTAGTTTCGGGAAGTTACATTTATGTAAATATATATCTTATAGATATGCTGCTATACGGTTCAATGAATATTTCAAGTTGAAAGAAGAATATCTCAACACAAGATTTTAAAACCAAAGATATTATCAAATGAACATTCCATATTTTATTTTTATCGCTTGTTAGAGTTTGTAAATAACATTTTAACAAATGCCTTTTTTTTGTTGTATACAGATAAAATATTTTACAATCACATATGTATATAATTCTATTTTTAATTTAAACCAGGTGTTATGCATTGACAGTATTATAAAAAAAAAATAACAAAGAATAATATTCGTCTTTCTAAAATAATGTATGTACAAGGTGCTGTCTTTTCTAAATATAAAATTGTACAACAAGCCCTTATAAAATTTTGATCGATTTATTATCCTTTTAATACCTAAACGCAAGTGTCGCTATGTATAGACTTTTGAAAATAGAGCTCGAAACTGCTTTAGACTTAAATCACAGCCGAGTCTAATACTTAAATGTATGCATGTATTATGTAGCTGCAGTCAAATCACATTTTATCAGAATTTTGAAACATTCTTATCTTAATAAAATATTTATTTCATTGCCATTAGTGAAGATTATAAAACGAAATAGAAATTATGTGATGGCGAAACGGAAATTCTAATCAATACAAACAATTTAAAGCAAATATGTGCCTGTGCTGGCGTACAGTTCGTCACAAAAGTATTAGGATATTTTTTAAAACAAGATAAACTTAATATTGCACCAAATAGTTTTTCTTTGAGCAGAATCATGAAAGAAAAGTGAAGATCATTTGTAGCTTTCTTTCCCCGGATCGTTAATGCAAATTTAAAACATGTTTTCTGCTGATTTAAGTATATAATTTCATCAATGTTGATTAGAGCATAAATGAGTTGAACAAAAATCTTTCAATTAATTTCAGTTGATCAAAAATTAAACAAATTTAAGTTTTCTTTTATTTACTAAATTCAAAGCCTTTGGTATTTCAAGGAAAATTATTAATTAAATCATTGGACGCAGTATCGAAACAATTATCTCGTTTATTTAACAATATGCGCTCAATATTTCTGTGATTGACTTTACGTTCACGTACACGGATTACATGCTGAGACCATGTCATACGGTTGCATACGGTAAAATCGGTCAGTTGACTAGCGAGTATGTTTTTGTCTGGGACGATCACGTACGCATCTGCACGCACCTATAAATCAGTGTTTATTTTTAGTAGTAAAGACTGTGAGGATTTTCAAAAATACTTTGGAATACGTGCGTTTCGTCGCGCGAAATGCCGCTAATTACAGTTTGAACCTAATGAGAACAGCTGCTCGGTTTACATAAGAAGAACTGTCGATATCGACGATCTCAAACTACCTCTTTACACAGTGAAATCGTAGTTTTCGAGCAAGCAAATAAATTAACAGCCGCGAGTTTGAGTGTGTGAATAATTTCCCACAGTGTAGCAAATCAATTTGAATCAGATAATAAAGTCCGACACAGCCAAATGCCCAGATAACGTACTCGATTTTTCATCTGGAAAGTAAATGACTTACTTAGCAAGTTTTCGAAACAAAATACATATAGCCGATTCGAAATTTAATAATAGCGCGAAATTCTTGTTGTAACAATTCCAGTGTCGAGTAATCAAATTATTGTTTTCTACTTTCTATTGTTTCGATTCGATTCGTTTGCGAGAATTCCATTTTCGAAGAGTTGTAAGTGACCATCGGAAATATACAAAAAAATATTCAGTGAGTCGTTCGCGTGTGTGCGAGTCCCGGCGTCGACGGCCCGCAGATTCGTGAAGTTTCTTCTGGTAAACGTTCCCCAGATCGTGTAAGATGCATATCGTATGCAAATGTTTAAACGTGTCCATAAAATCGAGGGGCACTGAACTGCAGAAGGTCAACATAGATGATATTGAGTTGCTCGATAAACAGACCGATGTTTTCTTTAGCCAGGTAATTTATATTTTATTCATAACAATGTCCATGAAATGTCTTAAGAATCATTGACAACGAAGTGATTTTAAATTATTTTAATACGTGACACAAATAAATGGAAATTAACATGTATTGCGATGTTACACTCAAATATTTATTGATTCTGTATTTAATGCATAAATTTGTCATATAAAGAAATATTTGTTGTTATACATATTTATAAAATGTTAACAGAGTCTTGCAACAGTAACAGAGCTTGAAGGTATCACTAAGGAACAACCTGGTCTAGTAGAGATAAGAAATGTGGGATCATGGGTTATTCACCGCTGTTACAATTGTTCTATGTACACACACGCTGTACATAGAGATTATGGTGCTGCTTTAGTTCTCATAAATACCGACATTGTTGTGAGTACAACGTTACCTCGTAATTAGAAAGCATATAGACGAATATGACACAATCTGATAGGTGTGTGCAATTGATTTTACCTGATATAATTCCAGACTTCACCGGAAGAAATAGATAAATTAAAGTCCAGTCCAGATTATAGTCCAGTATTTAGAATAATAATTGCCCCCAATAGTGTGGATGAACTCGATTATCTTCAACAACCTACAAAGTTTTCTGGTAAATTGGCAAATATTAAATATGTACATTTTTCAATTAATATATCATGAGTCGTGTAAGAATCTGAAATGGTAATAAAGAAGAATGTACTATCATCATCTATTATTGATTAGAAGCATATTTCTCATGTTTTGCTTCATCTATTCAGTGTCGCAGTTGCCCAACAGTATACAAGTAGCTTTGGGTGGCCTCCAACAGCAACTTGAAGAAGCTGTACAAAGGAAGTCTGCGGAAATAGAAGATAAAATCCGTGCTTTCACAGCGGAACAATATCAATTATTAGAACAGTTTCGTGATAGAGCACACAATGAGCATAGAGTACTAAGAAGGTATTGTATAATAATTTTGTATCATTACGATCAGATTTACGTTCCTCGATCTTATACGTATTTTTATATTTGT